>JBBJLS010071308.1:0-11197 GCA_037577275.1 Bryconaethiops microstoma | reverse complement strand
CACATATGGCCTGTCCTCCAACAAGTTGCATGTTACACAGACAACCTCCTTATTCTCTGAGTTTACAAAGAACTTCACTCTGTATCCTCTGCTGGATAACACATTTTGCTGTGTTAGGCCATCTGAAAATAGCCACTTGGACAATAGTGGGTTCATCTCACCCTTTTTCTCAGAGTCAACTGTAACTTCAGAAAGAGATCCTTCTTCTTTCAGTTTGTCCTGCCGTTCTGTCAGTGTCTGATGCAAAAGCAGCCAGAAACTCAGCAAACACAGCACCTATCAATGTACAGACAGAGGCATTTACTTACGCATGTTGCATGAGAACATGCTGGTGAGGTTTTGAAAAAACTGGCCAGCTTGTCCTTCTGTTGGGTTGGGAAAGGGACCTTATGGTTTTACCTTTGAGCTGAGTTCAGAAAAGGGTTCACTGCATTGGCGGAAGAGGCCAGGGACCGGCTCTGAGGTCTGAAAGCTCCATATATACTGCAGCACCAGTACCAGGTTGCCATAGGCCACCATGAAGGGTGAGGTCAGCATGGCATACTTCCTTCTATCCCGAATCATCCATAGGGCGCAGGACCACAGCAGAAACACAAACGTCAGCCAGCTCACATATGTAATGCTCCAGGCCTAAGAAGGAAAAAAAAAAAGAGACGGAACAGGAACAGGGAAAAGTGTAATTTACAAAATCTTTACCTCAAATTAAGCTGATCAGCCAAGACATATTTGCATCTTTACTTTGGTGGATGAGCACCAAGGAAAAGGGTGCTAACAAGTAGTGACAGCTTGTGAACACCAGTTAGCATTATGCAAACTAAAGAATGCCTTAACTGCCCCAAGACATTAAGCAAAATGTGAACAAATTTGTTTATATGCTGCCTGTGTTTTTGGCCCTTGCTTTGTTTTTCTGGACTTTGTTCATGGGTTCATGATTATATTTTGACAATTGTCTATAATTTCTATAAGTGTTGGGTTGCCCCTATTAAGCTACATGGAGCCTCCAAGCCCATTTTGTTACAATAAGTTAGAGTGTTTGACAATTTCTAAAAACCTGACACAACGTGAGACTAGTGTGGGATGACTAGCTCATCATCTACAATTTGTAAAGGGAAAACTGTGCCAAGTTGATTAATCACTGATTATTCGTTTAAGCCAGGGGCGGTGCTGTACCCGACCAGATAAAGCACTATGGCTGGTGTGATTCACTGCTGAGGAAGACATTATAACCTTTACTTTAACTACCATCAAACAATGCAGAGACTTAAAACAATAGCAACAAAAAATGAGGGGCATTGTTTTAAACTGCACATATAAAGCAGCATGTGCAGTTTAAAACAATGCTGAAACATCCATCCATCCATTATCTGAACCACTTATCCCTAACCAGGGTTACGAGGGATGCTGGAGCCTATCCCAAACAGACACACACATTTGCATGTACACTTACATTTAGGGGCGAATTAGCATCTCCAAAAAAAGCCTGCACTGCATGTCTTTGGACTGTGGGAGGAAACCAGAGTACCCAACGGACAGCCAAACTGGCAAATGGAGAACATGCAAACCACACAGAAAGGGCCCTTGGCCAGGATCCAAACTTTTGCTGGGAATTCGTGCTGTGAGGCAAAAGAGCTACCCACTGCCCCACGATGCTGTCCAATGTTAAACAAATGTACTTCAAATTCCCATCAGCTAAATTTTTGTTTAAAGTTTGCTGATGGGACATAAGATATAAAACTGCAAGGCAGTTACATTTCTCCTTGAACTTCTGATCCGCTCACCATCATAGCGATGAGAGCGCAAACGTAGCTCTGTTTCATGATGAACCTGAAGACTTTCACAAGAGCACTGGGGCTGCTGGCCTGCTCTTTGTCTTCCATTGTCTCCTCTTCCTCTTCCTGCGGCATCTCCACCACTTCGTACACCTCTTCATCCTTCTGCACTGTGTTGAACAGTACGGGATCACCATTATGCATTGTCATAGACTGTTGCTAAAAGATTAGCCATGCATGGTGAGGGCATTTCATTAAAGGGAAATTAAGTTTCTGCCCATTGACTATAGTCATGTTAGCACTTATGGTCAAAATATGCTCTGACTTTATTTAGAATGATCATGTGTTATTGGTCAATTGTAATACGTAATTTTAATTGTAACTTGTAATCATAATACAACACGCCTTAATTACAAATTGTGCTTCTGAGTAACATAAAACAACTTCTATATAAACAACTAACATAATGACATTATGGTTTACCTCCAGCGTCATTGGTTTGATCCACTTTGTACTTAGGAGTGGAGTAGAAGTCTAAGCTGACTGGCCCATTCTCTGAATTCAGAGTAGAGACATAGCCAAAAGATGTCCCATTGGAGTTCACAATCACCGCCTGGGGGGTAATTGGGTAGAAATAATATTTGAAACCCGAAAGGCACAAAAAGTTCTATAAAATAAAGTCCATTATTGCCTTAAGACATGAACACATAAATTTCACACTTCCAAAACATATGCAACTCATGCAACTCTAAAACGAATGCAATCATGCCAAAACAAATTCACTACAGGCAAAGAAATTACACGAGGACTGAATTGTGGTGCATAGCTGTACACATAGGCTAAAGTTGCCTACGTGAACAGAAATTTTCACAATATTTGGGAAAACCACAAATGTGCTCTAACCTCAGAGGTACTATAACCATCCTGAGTGGACAGCAGCTAGAGAGAGAAGGAGAGAGAGAGAGAGAGAAGGAGAATGAGAGAGAGAGAGAGAGAAAGAGAGAGAGAGAGTGAGAAAATGGAGTAAAAAGAGGGGAAGGTATTGACCAGCAGAAGAAGGTCGATGGCATTACTCTGTTCTCTAACATCAGTGCTAAGCTGGAACAAAGAGGAGCAGCACTATTGAGATTAGAGACCATCACTCACTTGAGCTCTGGCCAAAAGCTTTCAGTCCTGCTGAGGGGAGCTGTAGCCCTGCAGTTACAACAATATGACTGCCTTCTGCTGGACCAAAGTAAAAGACTCAAACTCCTGATTCCTATCAGGAGCTACTGAGACACTTTAATTGCTCAACTCATGTGATTTACTAGCCACTTTTCATTACTGTTGTTAACACCAAAAGGGAAACATTTTTTATTAATCCATCTGTAATACATGCTTACTTACGTTTTTCTCCTCAGTCCTCTGATGGGCCCTCCACCACAGCTGCCTCCTCCTGTCTGCTGTTTGGGCCATAGTGTTTTCACTCACCTCTTCTTCTTCGCTCTCCTATAATGTAAATCAGTTAATTAACAAATGAATTTAATTTCATATATAATAAAATTAAAATAATGACATAATATAAGACAGATGTACATAATATGATATAGAATTTAAATGTGAAATAAGGTTTATTTAGCTGGATAAACAGAAGACCTGCTTGGTAATTATATTGATATTACCATTAATATTCACTGCTTTCTGGAATGGCCTTGCTGTGTTGTCACCCACAGATTTACCGCGTAATAAGATATGATCAGTTCTAGCTTTCCAAACAGTAAACAGAGAAACACTCATCCCACAGATCAATAAGGTCTCATACATGCAGGTTTTTAAAGGACGCAGACTATTGACCACTCTATAAAACCATGTACAGCAGGGTTGTATTGCCATAGGAGGAATGAGAGAGAATATTGCTCCGTTCGTAGGTTCTAAAACTATTGATAGAGATCGTTGGGAAAAAGAGAATTTATGGGACATCGATTTTACAAGCTGTTGCAAAGTCCTAATGCACACTGCATACTGTTACTTTTACCTAAAATACAATTAACAATACAATGTTCTTTAAACTGTGTCAAAATTTAATGATGAACTGACCAAAGAAAATTATACAAAATGACTTGAGAATAAATTATGCCTGTTAATCATGACCTTACATTTTATTGTACCTTTTACTTAAAGGAACATTATTTATAAAGTATTTTAATTCTGTTATTCTAAGTGTACCATACTCTCGTCTTAGAGATTTACCACCTTGTGTATCTATTCTTCTGGCACCTTTTTTTCTTTAATATTCATGAGCTAGAAGTCAGAATGAGTTGATTTTAACTCTTAATGGCAACAGGCATCCAGTAGGAGGGGTTAGCTTTCCAATGTTATTCCAACAAGCCCATCATTTTCTTAATGCTGTTATTGGACAAGTGCTATAGACCAGATAGTTTGTCAGAGGGTCATAGGGTTTTGGATGTTTCTTCCTGTAATGTGACCAGTCTCTGCACAAGAATAGACCTTTTGACTGATGCATGTAGGGGTGGGGAATTATCAAAATGAGGCTACAATCAAATCAAACCCACATGCAACAAATTTTAAAGCACATTGGAGTTTCAAAAACCTTTTTCTATTTCTCTCTCAATCTGAAAGGCTCCGTGATGACTTGCTTGCAATTGTTGTTGCCCTTCATGGATACACACGGATGTGCGAAGAACCATTAAGAAAGCAGCTGGCTGAGGTGACAGCTGTGGTGAGTTTAGTTTAGTATACATATCACATTTTCTGTCTATGTTTGGGTGGTGCATCTGAGGCTAAATATATGGATCAACAAATTCACAGGACAATAAGAATATGATCATTAACCATGATTGTGGGGTCATGCAGCCAGAGGCGGATCAGCGTTGCCAGTGTGTAGTACAGGACCAGGAGCATGATGGGATTGACAAAATGGTTCCATGTAAGATTCAAATTCACAGTAAACTTCCATGTGGAGACACAGTCTGTCTTAACTACAGCAGAGATGCCAAACAATCTGTGGAAAGAGACAGAGAGAGAAACCATGATATTTAGGTAACTTTTTTCAAGCTTGAGCTTTGGGAAACGTCTGTATTTCCGTTTGCAATGATTCACTGGAGCCACTCATTGCTACACTGTCTGGGAAATATGTGCCTCCAATCCCCCCTCCGGATGATGTCACTTCCTGCTCAGGCTCCTTCCTATACCTGGGAATAGCCAAGTTCAATGTGAATGTAAATTCTATTATGAATGTAAACAGGAAGCGGACTCTGTCGGCACTCTCTCTCAACAGTTGTGCAGAACAAGGCCAAGACTCTGTCAACAACCACAATTAGGCCACGGGATATGGACACACCTACTTTGTAGGCTGCCATGGCTACAGTGGCCAGCATGTTCAGGGAATGTTTGCAAAAACCATTTTCATTTGATATGAAAGGAAAATATTTTTTTAATGGAATGCCATCCAAAAAATTCCTCTTACTGCCACATGCTTAGCAAAAACAAAGAGATAAATTAACAATTGCAGTATTAAACACAGTCATCAGAATCATAAACTACACTGTTGGGTTAGCTGATGAAGAATGCAAAGTTTTTATAAGGGGTCTGAGATTTAGCTATCAAGTGAGTTAGGATTAAGTGAGGGTCTTCAAAGGCGTTGTAGCTATAATTAGAAATAATGGCTTTACTGTTCCAAGGTAACTGAATGTAAGCTTCTGAAATCAATTCCCAAGCAGGAATCCAAGGGCTCAATATAAAGGCACAGGGAAAGTGATGGGTGTGATGTCTGGGAGCCCAATCCGAGCATGACAAAGTATTGCAGAAAAGGTGCAGTTGGTGGTCTAGTGGTTAGGGAGCCCCTGTGATCAGAAGGTCATGGGTTCAAATCTCAGCCAGTGGCACGACTAAGGTACCCTTGAGCAAGGTACCGTCCCCACATGCTGCTTCCCGGGGTGCTGTGTTCTGTGCGGCCTAACGCTTCACCTGGGTGAATGGGTTAAATGCAAAGAAGAATTTTGTACTGTTCACACTGTGGTGTCTTCACATATGACAAATGGACACTTTACACTTTACTTCAGAATACATCAAATGGATGGAAATATCTTTTGAATGAAAGGATAATAGTTAAAGATAGATTATGCAGATTCCCTTTGCTCTTTAAAGGTCATCATCCCTGTGCTAAAATGGGCGTATTGAACATGTCTGACCAAGTATAGCATATCTCATTTTCATTTTTTGGCAGCCTGTTGTAATGGAAGGTGGAACAGGTGTTCAGTGGCTTCTGATCTATACCTCAAACAACCTGCTGAGAGATCCAGCATGTTCAACAGTTCCAAAAAAGGTCATCCACTACAAAACTGCACTATGCCACAGGGCAGGAGTGCACTCAGACCTGCATTATTTATGATGCCAGTATAGATTAAAAAAGTGATATGGACCAGGCCTCAAAACACAACCTGTATACCCTTCTGGGTTAGTGAGCATTTAGAATAATACAGCACACTTAGAAGGGTACAAGTGTACTAAAGAGTGTCCTAAGAAAGAATCCACCTCCCAAATAATACCTGCTCACTGGTGGTCTTGTAGCTGACCACGGATGAACAGAGTAAAGAGGTCTAAAATATTTCAAGACTGAGCCACATATAATAGTATACAGAAAAATACACCATAAAGTAAAAACTAATATTCAACACTTGAACCTCCACTCTCTAAACAGAGACTGTAATGAGAATGTATTGAAATTTTTTACTTCACCATAAGCTTCAAATGTCAGTTTAGAAGTTTAGAGTTGGATGCCTGAAATATAAATTTCCCAAACCTGACGTAGGTGTCGTTTATCGAGATGTTGTCGTGGAGAAACTGGAACTGGTAGAAGTAAAGGACAATGAGGTGGCCAGCACAAAAGATAGCCATCAGGACACAAAGGCAACTGAAGAGGAGAGTGTTGAAAGTCTGGCAGAAGGCCCACCATGTGCACAGAGCCAGGAAGACAAAAAAGTAGACAGCTGAAGTCAGAGAGGGCAATATCATGCCTGGAAACGCAGAGAGAAAAAGAGAAGGTTGTTGACCCAATCAAAGACATAGCATAAAGTTTGTTTGTGTGCTTGTTCTTCAGTTTATCACTAAGATATCTTTTTACCTGTTGCTATCTGTCATCAGTGCTTCTTGTTGAAAATAATTGTCAATAATTTTCATCTATATTTGAGAAGAGACTGTTGAAATGATTTCTCAATAGTTTTTATCAATCTTCTAGGGAAGATTGTTACTAAAAGCACGAGACCACTACTACCTAGAAGATCTTTGAGATGATATTTGCACTATAGTGAGATATAATTTGTCACTGGGCAATAGCTTCTGAAGAAGGTTCTTTTTGAATGCATCAGTCTCATACTGTCAGCATTTCTTACCTGTCAGACCCAACAGTATAGTCACCACCACCTTCCCTGCTGTGGTAATAAGGTTACCAATGATCTCCTTCACTTTGGAGGCCAGTCCTGCAACAATTCGCAGGACCTTCATCTTAGCACTCTCCTTCACCTCCTCGTCCTCTTCGTCTTCCTGTAGACCATCATCCTCTTCCTCTGCTTCATCTTCAGCATCAAAGTCCTCATCAAAGATCATCTCATCATCTTCATCATCAAGGTCGTGCTTCTCTTCATTCTCCTCCTCCTGTAATTGCACAGAAACAATGGCAAAGGAAATAACACCATAAGCTAGATAGTGCTTGATTCACCTACAAAGTGTATGCACAAAAATTTAATTAAGCTCCAGTTTGAGAAAGTGCTCTATAATGACCATACCAGCAATTACAATCAGTTTACTAACTCTGGCAGAATAGAAGCATTCAGAAATTTCATATGGCCAAGTACTGCAACCATCAATGGCTGGTCAGTGTGCTCCTGATGAATTTTCTTTATTTGATTTCTTATGTAAATGTGGGCAATTGTATTGAACCGGGGTTATGTAGTATATATTACCCATCTATCCCTTATCTGAACTGCTTATACTTAACCATCCTCTCCTAGTGGTTATAGGGCAAAAGAAACAGGACAAGTCAGAAAGTCCATCACAGGACTGACACACGTGCAATCACACCTAGGGATAAGTTATCATCACTGATACACTTTCATGAACTATGGGTGGAAACCAGAGTACCCAGTGGAATCTGTTATGGCCACAGATGCTGGATCAAACCAGGCACACACAGGATGAGGGCAGAGAGCTTACAAAGGGGGTATGTGGCTGATGCTCTTATCCAGAGCAACTTACAGTCATTAGTTTCAGGGACAGCCCCTTTGAGCAACTGAGGGTTAGGTGTCTTACTCAAGGACACAAAAGTGAAAGTGGTTTAAAAAGTGGTTTAAACCTGCAACTTTGTGGTTATCGAGATCACAGGCAAGTGTTTAACCCACTAGGCTTCTACTACCCCATACAAGAATATATATCTGGGCTGCTGCTCAGAGAAGCACTGGGAAGTCCTATTTATTTACTAAATGGCCTCAAGAATATTAAAAAAGAAAAGAAAAGAAAAAATACAAAAATAAAGAGAAAGAATAAAAAATGAACAAAATGAAACAGGTAGAAATGATTGGTGACCAACTGGGGGAGGCATTTTTTCTTTCTTTCCAGTTGTTTCACTCATTACTTTAGCCATCGCCTGTTTGCTGTCACATGTTGTCTTTGTTGTGTCTGGAGCAGAGCAACCCTAGCCCATCTTCAGGTGAGTTGACAATGCTAAATGAACCTCTCAACTGAGGGCACCCTGACCTCAGCCTCCTGATCCTCGAACAATCGGGCCAGAAACCCACTGAGATGCTCAAAGGGTGACATCTTGCTTGGCCAAAGCCAGGTACCTCAGTATTTTCTCAAGGTCCTGCTTGACCCTCTCCATTTGTCCATTAGACTATAGGTGGAACCCAGATGAGAGGGCCCTGAGGGCACTGGTCAGAGACTACATCACATGGAAACCCTTGTAGTCTGACCATTTGTTGGAGAGGGCAAGGTGACATGCTTTGAAAAACCTGTGGCAGAGGTTTGTGGGCTGAGGTTAGGATTAGATGAAACCCGTTCCGTTTTTGCGTTGCTCTTGTAGACGGGCATTGATGCAACTGGCAAGGGCAATGAGAGCTTCCAAATCTTGCATTGGTTCATAAGTAGTTAGCTCATCCTTTATGTTTTCTAATAGACCCTGGTGAAAGATCATTAGCAGGACAGGTGAATTCCATCCACTTGCTAAGGTGTGAAAGTCTATGGCACAGTCAGAAAAATGTCTTGTCCCTTGCCTAAGATGGAGTACTCTGCAAGCTGCCTGCTTGACATGTAATGACTGTCCGAGCACTCATCTGACGTGAAAGCAGTACTGTTGTTGCAAAGGAATGTCTGTTGTTCCGGTTAGAGGGGCCGGATAATGAGCTTGAATGGCCCGAGCAACCTGTAGCTCTCCTTCCAATAGTTGGTTCATGATCTCCGCAAGGCGCTGTAGAAGAGAGGCTTGAGATATAAGAGCAGCCCAGAGAAGGTCTATTTCTGCTAAGATGCTGGCTCAGTCATGCTGTTAAGACTGCAGATCCGGAATGGCACTGGGGGTGTGCAAGGCAAAGGCAGAGAGCTTACAGGTTGAGCCATCTGGGAAGTGGCACAGAGAAGCACTGAGAGGTCCTATTTGTCTACTAAATGGACTCAAAAAAAGGAAATGAAAAGAAAAGACACAAACAAAAGAAAACATATTTAATAAAAAGACAACCGCAGAGGCAGGAATAAAAAGGAATAGGCAAAAACAATGATTACAGAAAAGGTGAGGAGTTGAAAGGTGAGAGTGAGCATAAATAACATAAAATGAGAGTAAACTAACAGGACCAGGATAAACTATGAGGAGAAAAAGTTTGACAGGCTGAAAAGACATGAAAGAAAAAAGAACAAGGAAGAGAAAATGAAGGAAGTAGGAATGCTAGGGAAAGGGTATGAGTGAAGGAAACAAGGGGAGGATTGGGACAGAGCCTGGGGAACCTGAAGTGAGAATAAATAATAAAAATGGATGGGAGAAATTGCTAACATTATAAATAGGGAGAGAGAAGTGACAACAATATATAGAAGTGCAGAGAATGTGAGGTGGTGACTAAGAAGAAAGAGTGAGCCTTGAGAATGCAAGGTGAAAGTAGAATGCAAATCTGTAGCGGGGGTGTAGCGAAGAATAACGAGGAGCTGAAAGGTAGAAAAAAACTGGAAGGACGCAGAAGAATACTCGGAAAGCACTGCTGAACTCATGACTGAGAATTGGGAAGGTGCAAGAGGGTGGTTTAAATTGTGGAGCAAATGGCATGATTAGTGAAGACACTAATGATTAATGATTACCTTCCTCAGGGGCCCACCTGTGGTACTACTACCTGGGATGTAACAGAAACAAGAAAAGAACTCCACCCAGGAAGGACTCCAGGTCCTTCTTGCTGTGTGGCAACAGCTCTACCCAAGTACGAATAATTATATCTGAAAAATTGGATCTTACCAGTAGCCATAGATTTACATTTCTTTCGTAAGGCTCTTAGCTTACCATTCTTTACAGTGAGCAGTAAAAGTGCAGAGCAGAGATGAAGAGATGAAATCCAACTGTGATTACAGAAGTTTTAGGAAAGTATACTAAATGAGTAAGAAGAGGAGGAAAAAGGAAATGGAAGAAACTAGAGAGAGAGGGAGAGGGGAGAGAGAGGGAGAGGGAAGAGAGAGAGAGTGAGAGAAAGAGAGAGAGACTGGCACAGACACTATATATCACATAGGGGCTAACAACATGTACCTGAGAGTTTTATAGGTACACACACAGGAACCTATTCTCTGCGTCATCACAGATGTGTGTGTGTGTGTGTGTGTGTGTGTGTGAGTTTATTTGCAGAATAAAGTCTGTGTAGGAGTGAGAGAGTCCCTGCATGACTGCAACATAACAAACCTGTTGCATATTAACCCATCTCAAAAAATCTGTAACCAATCAGCAACAACACACAATAAACCAAACAAGGTTTTAACTGCTCCACATGTGTGGCCTGCAGCACAGGAACCAGCACCCTGCTAAGGTTAACATGGCATGCTGGCTCTACTGAACACACCCAAGAGCTCTTCACATACCATGCTTAATGCTTACTGATTAAACATGATGGGTTGGTTTCCTGAACATTATTAAGACCCAAGCTGGACATTACCCTTAAAAGTTCTGTGTTATTACGGGCATACATTATCAGTTATATCATGCAAAACAACACAGTATTTTTTCCATTTCAATTTGTTAAGTAATTACCATGAAACATAATGTGTTAAAATTTGCTTCGTAGTGGTGGGAGAATACAAACATAACATATAATGCACACTCTGCTCTTTCTCTGTCTGTAGGTCTCTCTCTCTCTCTCTCTCTCTCTCTCTCTCTCTCTCTCTCTCTCTCTCTCTCCCTCCCCCCCTCCCTC
>JBBJLS010071307.1:0-11198 GCA_037577275.1 Bryconaethiops microstoma | reverse complement strand
TGTATATATATCTTTATTCATATATCCTCCATTCAGAATGACATGATTTATGGACTGAGAATAGAACTGAGCAGCTTTTGTTTCACAAACACTCCCAGCATGTTGTTTGTCTTAGTTGTAAGATAAACTTGAGAGAAATCTCTCATATGAACAGAGTATTTATGTGTAAATGCATTATTTTCGCAGCAGAATAGCTGTTATTCTGCTAAAGCTATAGACTTTGGCATTATTTCAGGCATCTGCAAACATTTATCTGCTGTTAAATGGAAAAGTACAGTTGGTCCCATGTCCGACACAGGCAAACTTTTTGAAGTATCAATACATTTTTCGTCAGAATCACTTAGATGGAAATACAGCTTATTTAAGTGAGTATTATTTAAGTGAGCAAAGAATGCTTACATTAGAGATATGAGTGAATATACCTTCCTCGATTATGTTAAAGACCTAACCTAACCGACTTTTTTGTGTACTGACTGATCTACAGCAAACAGTCATCTACGCCATGTAGATACGACTTCATGTGCTGAACTCGGAGATGACTTTAGAAATTCCAAGCCAAGGGAGGGTTTTCTTCAAATTTTCCCGAGAGTTCGGAGCTTTAGTCGACTGTACATCTCTCCTCAAAGTGTCCTCGCTGTAGACCAGACAGAGTTGTGTGTCCTTCTCATACTTAATTCACTTGTCTGACAGGAATGGCTTAATTAAATGTCCTCAGAAAGGACCACAAAAGAAGCAAGAGGGAGAAAGACTATAACGACGACGCAAGTTAATGTGTTCTTGCGCGGTTAACGGAGATTTGCTCGCGGTGCCTGAAGCAGAGCAAACAGCCAATAGAGCTCAACTCCCTGATATTACACGCGTCAAAGAGGTCCAGAGCTGAAGTAAGTAAATGAGATCTGTTCCCTGCAGGAGAGCAGAAAACAAAATATAAGGAAGTGTGTTAGTGATTCAATTAGTCATTACAAACAAACACTGCCGCCAATTTACTCCATTTCTTATTTGGCTCCATATAAACCACCATCTGCTGCATATTAAATTGGATTTAATTGGTACAAAAAAAAAGTTGGGCCGGGGAAAAAAGGTAACAAATGTTGCCATTTGTTGCGCTCCATCTCCTCACCTGACACACACACATACACACACACACACACACACACACACACCTGCTCGTGTTCCCTATAGCAGAGCATCAAGACATTCATTCAGACGTTCAAGACATTCTTAGATTCCTTCATTGGCATGCATGCAATGAAAAGGCGGATTTCCAATTAGATTAGAAGAATTGACTCTTTAGCCTCATGAACATCATGGAATGTGGATGTGACATGCTTTCCCCCCCACTCCCCAGAACAAAGGCTGCATGATTTTAAAAAAAATCAGTAATTCATAAAGAGGGTGCTGTGAAGATCAAGTGGGGGAGTGGAGGGAGAATGCCTCATGCTGAATGTTTCTCTCTGTTTTCTATTAGTCGTGTCCATTAGAGACAACACACACAAGGCTTCAACTAAGTAGTCTGCAGTGATATTAAAGCAGAGGTCTTGTTTCATAGAATTTTTTTTTTCATATTTTTTATTTTATTTAGCTGTTTATCATTGCATGTTCTATTGCCTAAAAAAGAACGACATTTGTGTGTATATATATATATATATATATATATATATATAGTTTTTTTACATACATCTATTAGAGATTCAAGAACAGTAAATCTGTTGGTTGTTAGTCACTTATTATACTCCATATTTCATCAACAACTGAAAACTATTTTAAAAACCATTTACACTGATCTTTAAATAGACTATATATATATTTGCTTAAAGGTGTGCTACAGTGTGCTGAACTCCTCCTGGTCTATAAAAGCCACTTCATCATCAGAGGAAAGGTTTAAACTATGACTGGGTTTGTTTTGACCCAGAGTTTGCTTTTCACAGCAATGCCACATGGGTTCTTATTTTAAAGCTTCATGAACTGATGTGAAAAATCCCACTGTACTTAAAAGTTCTAGCCTGGAGTTTAGATGAGTCTCCGGTTTAAAATGCTACTTAATCGAGTCTGTACAGAATCTGCAGACAGCGACAACCAATGTATATTAACTCCGCAGCAGCACAGTAACTAGCTTATTCTATTTTGGCTACCGGTTTAATTTCTTTCAGTTCCTTCTTCATATAATTAGTTTTTTTTTTTCCCTAAAATAGTATTTCAAAACATTTTTGTAGTTCTTCTTTTATTGTTTTGTTTTATTTTTTGTATGTATTTATTAATTTATTTATTTATTTATTTATTGCTTTGTATTTTATTTTGTTTTCTTTTATTGTGTTTTATTTTCTTTTTAACTGCTGTTTTCTGGTCCATTTTATCTGCGCCAACATCTTCAAAAATCTTACTCAGAACTAATAACATTTATTTTCTGAACAAATCAATGCGAGTCAATATGCTTTCCCAGATGTTTCGCTATGTATTTTGGCGCATGGCTCACTCTGCCTCCTGCGTGTTTTCTCTCCGCAGGTCTCTCCAGGTGCAGTGCTGCTAATGCGAGTTGTGGAAGACTTCATTCATCTCATCGGGGAGGCTCAGAAGCCTTTCCAGAGCTATCTGGTCGTCACCACTAACCTCAGTGAGTGTTCTCAAACATGCTGGAAATAACGACAGACGCGAGAGTTGTACTGGATTAAGACTCCTTGATTTATATCTTAAAGATGTTCATACTGTCTGAGAGGAACTTTGATCCTATTAATGTTCACTTTCAATCTCATTTTATCCACCTGTTCTCTCTGTCGTTCTCTCTCTGAATGAGATTCAGATTTAAATAGTCTTTACAGCGTCAACTGTAATGAACCGCTTACACTGCAGGTCATTTATTCTATAATTAACCTTCATGCTTATTATGGAGCAGCAGATTATAATATTATTCAGTAACTACTTTGAAAAAAATTTGCAAAGAATGTAAACAATGAATTAAAAATGTGTAAACAATGAATCAGACCGTATACACAGTGTACACATAACCCCACACACTCACACACACACGCACACACACGCGCACACACACACACACACACAGGCAATATACTGTACATGCCATTCAACCAAATTTGCTGCAGAAAAACACAAAAAGTGCCTCTAACATGAAGCTAGCAATCTTTCAAAAAATTGTCCTTAGTTGCAATTCCGTAATATTTGTAAATAGACAGCCAGACAGATGGACAGATAGAAAGGTAGATAGATAAACTACCTAATAACTAATAACCAGTCATTAAAGATTGACAAGCAAATGCTGAACTGTCAATTACTAAGGATTTGCCAACATAAATAAATGCTACAAAATGTAATTTGTACGTTTCTCTGTATGTTGTATATGTTTTACAGTAATCCTTCAGAAATTCACAAATTATTATTAGAGGAGACAATTAGCCTGTTATCATCTAGCAAGTCACGCTAGACCTCCTCATCAAAACCATGTGCTTAACAGGTGTATGTTAAGTATAACAGTTTAATTCTAGTGTTTCCTTCATAAATGTATATTTGAGTATGAGCAGAGCGAGAGAGAGAAAGACAGAGACAGAGATTACCAGGTGCCAGTTATGACACAAAGGTGTTAAATTTAATTCCTAATTAAAGTTCACGTTTCAGTATAAAGTCGTGGAACAATCCAATTAAATTTAATCCAAGTTTAAATTTAACCTCTGTTAGTGTAACCCACTCAATCATGTATCTCTTCTCTGTGTCAGTAATCACCATCCAGCGTGAGCCGGTGTCGGCGGTCTCCAGTGACATTAACTTCCCTATGAAGGGCAGGAGGGGAATGAAGGACTGGGCACGGTCAGCGGAGGACAAACTCTTCATCCCCAAGGAGGTCTTCACTCTGTCTTCTGATGGTGAGTGGGAGATCTCTGGCATTTTGTTTTCGGGAGTGGAGCAGTGTGTCATCTCTACGGGCCGCAGAGACAGATGCAGCGTGGACAAACAGTGGTGATAAACACTGACTGGGCCGCGGACAGCGTGTGTCAGAAAAACACATTTCAGTTGTGCTCTGATTCCGTCCAGTTTGATCTGAGCAGGGCGTCAGTTCCACAGGAGTAATCCTAGTTGGGGTCATTACTCAGCTTTTTCTTCTATATTTCTCTCTCTCGCGCTCTCTCTTTCTCTCTCTCTCTCTCTCTCTCTCTTTCTCTCCGTCTCTCTCTCTCGGCATGTCAGTCGACCTATCTCTCACTATCTCTCTTTCTCTACTTTCTTGCCGTTTCTCTCTTCAAGCTGCGAGCACCTTAATCACCTCGAGGTCTGAGGAGGAAAATCGATCGTGTTTCAGAGATCGAGGGCACGGGAGAAAAGAGAGATGGAGCAAGCGAGTGTATTTGAGAGAGAGGTGGAGGAAGAGGAGGAGGAGGGAGAGCAAGAGCTTGGGGTTCAGATGCTGGGGAAGATTCTCAGTCCTTCAGGTGCTGGAGAAGGAAATTAAGGCAGTAGAGGTTGCAGATACTGCCTGCGAGAATGAAAAGACCCAGTTAGAGCGAGGGGCGTTTGAAGATGGAGACTGAGGGCCAAAGAGAAGTCCAAATGACAGGAGAGAAAAACAGACCGAGATAGAGGAAATGGCTGCCATTCTAGTCTGCCGTCTCCATTGCAGATGGCTCCACCTCCTCCTGACTGAACCATTACTTTCCAGCCTCCCTGAAAGATAATAAGAAACACTGGCTTCTTGTGTATACACACGCTCTTCCCCCACCCCCTGCTGTGGGAGATAAGATGCCCACTTGTCCGACACTTTGTTGATTCGATTTTTTTTTCCTCAGAAGGACAACAGAGAACTTTGTCTGAGCAGCATCTTCTCATCTGTGCTAGCTTTGTTCAAGTGGAGGCAGTGAAAATGAAGAGTCTCCATTCAGGACTTGTCAAGAGTCTGGTGATTGTTATCCTTTGTTTTGGTCTGTTTAACAAGCAGCCAAACTTGTTCTCCAATTGATTGGCGTTTGATTGACTCTGGCCTTGCTTTTGTCCAGGGGCGAAGTGTGGAGTGCTGCACATTTGTTAGTTAGAGAGAAAGTTACACACCTCTCCTCACGAACACATGCCTCCGAGTGCGGAAAAACAAAAGCGCAGTTAAACAACACAAATAGCACGAAGGACATGGCTCTTTAATATTGAATCACTTGGTCCACAGCTCGCTGATTACACTTGGATTTGTTTTTTAATGGTCCTGCCGTGCTGAGATAACACTGTTCTTCAATCAGTGATCCTATTTCACCCTCTTATTTGGTTCTATCAGCATGCCTTGTATTATTTCACATGTCTGATTCAAAGTCTATAATTACAAATGAGAATTTCTTAGTCTTGTTGCAGTGGCGACAACCACTGAGTGATCTGCGTGATTTTAAGATGAAATATTCAGCCTCAGTGCAGTTTGTTTCATGAAAGATGACTCATTGCATATTTACAGACTCTCAGCAAAGTGCATCGCTGTACTGCCAAACAGCTGAACTAAATAACACTGAAATTCCAAATAAGTTCTAGGTATTAATCACCTAGGTGGAGCATCATTATTTTTGATGCACACGTTTTTATTAAGCAGCCTTTTTTTTTTTTTTTTTTTAAGTTCACATGATGTAAAGGTTCTTGGAAGAATTATTAAATAGGTAAGATACCTTTTAAAAATGGGTAGACTCTTTGGGCCGGTTTCCCGGACAGGGATTCAGCCTAGTCCTGGATTACATAGTGCTGTGAATGAAGATTTTCCATTGAAAAGGAAAGGGTAGTCCAAGACTAGGCTTAATCGCTGTCTGGGAAACCGACCCTTTATATCTTAAAAACGCTCTTGACACATGTCTCAAGCACAAAACAGGAGGATAAAAAGAGGACAAATATCAAGACAGAGTTACTAAATTTTACCGAAACTGAACAAAATGGGTTCTAAGGAATATCAAAATGTTAAGTACCAGCATACTCTCATTAAATGTCAAAGTAAAGTTTAAGCAAGAAAGTAAACAATAAAGGACATAAAACAATACTAAAGAGGTACATACAGGTATAATTGTCATATCCACGGTGTCAGTATAAATCTGAAGTATAATGTGGCTAGGTAAATGAATATAAAAATTGATTTTGGCTTACATATAGGTACCTTCTTCTTTGTCAAGTTGGTCAGGCCTCTGTAAACTAACAAACACATCAACTCTGACTGACCTGGATAATGAGGAAAGTTGGGTAAGAGGCCATTTTAAGTCTAAAGCACTGGGGCCTTCAACAAAGGCTGCGCTAAGGGCGCATAGGAAGCGTTTGTTAGCACGGCTATGCACAAATGAGGACTGCAAGACCAAAAGTGAGCCGACTGGAACATGGCTAAATGCCTGTTAAGCCTCCACTACTCCTCTATAGTTCTTTCATTCGAGTTCTCTCATCCACCACCACTCCACGTCCTCCATCCATACCACTTCCTTCCGTCCAATGATGGCAGTTACCTAAAGACATGGCTCCAGCTGAGAGCACAGCATGGCCATAGAGAAGAAGGGAATTGGCCGGAGAAGAAGCAGGGATGAGGAAGAAAGGCATGTGGAGCCTCATGCAAGCAAACGGAGATGTGAAGAGGTGTATGAGGAAGAAAGTTTGTGTCTGTGATGACGAGAACAAAAAAAAAAAGATGGACGAAGTACAAAAGTGTGTGGTGCAGGCAGAGAGTTGAAAAGAGGCTGGTACAGAGGGGCGTGTGGGGGGGGTGGACAGGCGGCTGGAGACTCAGGCTGGTGGGTCACTCCAGTCTTTCTGCTTCACTTCGAAATGTCACTCTTTGTCCAGACCGACTCAAAGTCCTCCTATCGGACAACTTCTTAAATCCTGCAATGCTGTGACTTTGTGTGTTGCTCTTTGCCTCCATGTCTGTCTGTCTGAAGTGGATGAAGGAACCTGAATGTCAGCGTGACGTTTAAAAAGAAGCTGACACATGTTGCTGTGATTGTCCAGGCCTTAGCCAAAAATGAGTATAGTTCTGAAGTTGTGAAAAAAAGAAAAAATACTGGGTTCAGATGACTCTGGGAGGTGAGGACCACCTCATGGTCCTGGAAAATAATGTTATACACCATTATAAATATCCCATGAGCAGAAAAACACCATATTTAAGTATTCTGGCTATAGAGAGTATATTAGCTTTTCAGCAAAAAAAGCAACTAAACGTGCAATTTGAAGAGTGGTATTCAAACTTTTGCACACAACAAGACGGAGTTGCAAAAATAAGCTATTTTTCACTGTCACACAAAACAATGCATTTAAATACATACACGCATCTAGTATTTTAATTTCTTTAAGAACAAGTTATTATTTAGAGGCAATCAGAACAGAGATCATAATGGTCTTAAAGTGACAACAACAACAAAAATGATATAAAGAGATTGAAAAGGGTCATTTGGTCTAGTTTTGGTGAATAAAATCCTTAATGTCATAAGCGGACCTCGGGAACAAATTCAAAAGAAATAAATAATTAAATGGTACATTTAATTGATATCACACCACAACATTCGTCCAAAAAAGATTTTACACTTTTAATTTATTTATATATTTGGTCATGGTATCCCTTCTCACATTCAGGGTGGGTCAGTCCACTAAAGGGATCTAACTTTAGGTGCTGCTCTGTATGCTACTTGGTTGTGCTTCAGCAAGCATTTTGCATAATGTCCTGTGACTTACAGTAATAAGGCTTTTGGTAGTCGACTGAGCTGCTTTTAACGCTGTCCGTGTTGCTCATGTTCCATTTGCAGAGTCAGATGAGGCGTCGTACTTTGTCATCGGAGCCATCCTGTACCGCACGCTGGGCTTCATCCTTCCAGCACCCAAGTAAGTCTCCCTGATTACCGAAGCAAGCTCAAGAATAGACTAGCGCCAGAGTTAACCATGGCTTAACTGCACTACAAAAACAGCTTAGCATCTAAGGCGTCTGTTTGAAGGTCCTAACCTTTTAACCTGTTGGGCTTATGCACGAGGCCCCCCGCAGTGGCCTGTTGTTAGTGTTGGATAACTCATGACTAGGCTCGGCTTGGCATAAATCACTGCATTGAATTTTATTATGCAAACCGACTATTTATATTTCTTCTCTTCTGTTGTGCATGAATTGGATTTCGAGCTTCCATATCAATGGTTCTAACATTCACTAGGAAAAGTATTTTATTTCAGTGAATGCATTTGGATATTCACCTTTAGTACAGTATCTTGGGAGAAATATTGTTTGGTTGTTTGATGACTGTTGCTTCATGAATCAGGGCGTCTATTCATGAAGCCGGCTTTGATCTGAAGAGCCTTTTGCACATTGACACCTTCAAAGAAAACCAGTTGGCCTTGTGGTGTTTCCATTGTATGCCATACCTGGCCTCTCTGGTACCTGCTGGAGCCAGTTTAAAAAGCTCGCTGTTAGCTATGCTTTAATATCTTCCCTGTGGATGTAGCTCATACCATTTGGCTTATAGCCTATTACCTAATCCCATAATCCGTCAAGAGACAATCTATAGTGTTCAGTCCCTTCTGTTACTACTCCTCTGATATGACTAACTCATCTGTTGAGGCTAAGAAATGCCAGTGTCCCTAACACTTAATCACCACCTGACTCACTAGCTTTGTCTCAAAAGTGTTTCCTTCTCTCCTGCCATTTTGGTCTTGCCATCTGGTTCCATAGTGTTTTGTTGATTGGACAGCAAAATTTACATGCAGCGGTTGGAAGTGCTCTGATCCAGTAGCGTTGTCAAACACAATTGCATTGGAGAGCACTCTCGCATGGGTGGTGGGGGGAGGGCGGTGTGTGGTGTGCAACTGTAAATACAGTAAATACTATTAAACAATCAATGTTAATTTTATCGTGCTGTAAATACTGTATGTATTTCCAAACATGTATTTCCAAACGAAGGTGAAAAAAGAAAAACTTGGATGTGACCTATCCATTCATATCCAAGATTTATTTTTCTTTTCTAACGTTAGTTACATTTGTTTGTGGAAATACTGTCATTAGTGTAGTCTACTGGGTATATGTAGAAATTGCCTAGACACGTTTTTTTCCCCTCCGCCCAAGAGGATATTCTCTGTAATTGCACATTATAAAACAATAGAAACCATTTGGAAAAGAAAAGAAAAGAACTTTAGATATTACATTTCTGAATGTAGGGATGCTAACGATGTGGAAGTGCTTCTGGTGGCCTGTGTCTGTACTACCTAGTGCCAATGAAATGATGTTGGACTGCTGGACTTTTCAGGCTGCGCAGGAGAGAAGCGTAATTAGGAAGATGAACTTGTCATGGACCGAGGGGCATGCAGAGTAATCCTCGTCCTCTCTTGCTCTAAACCTGCAGGGCTCTGCAATCCAAACTCAACAAACTGTGTCAGAGTCCTTTACCCTCACTGCAAATACCACAGCCCCCACTGATAATCCAACTGCCTTCCATTTCTAACAGATCTCTCTCTCTCTCTCTCATTTTTCTCCCTTTCTCTCCTTTCTGTCTTCCTCTTTTCTCTCGTCACTCACTCTCTTAACAGATTTCTCTTCATCTCTCTCTCTCTCTCGCTCGCTGTCTCCATATACTTGCAGGGGTTGGGGTGAGAGGTATCCAGGTCATTGCTCTTGTGTGTGCTTGGTTGAAGTCGTTGCTGTTGAATATGTATGAGATCACGACTGTTTGTTTAGTTTTTGTTGGCTTTTGCTTTGCGTCTCATTAATTTTCTCGAGAGAGAGCACATAGTCTTGCTCCTTCACTGCTGCAGGCCAAACAAGACTGTCCAGTCTGTTTCTCTTTGTGACCTGACTCTCTCCCCTCTCTCTCTCTCTCTCTCTCACTCTCGCTCTCTCTCTCTCACTCTCTCTTTCTCTCTCTCTTTCGCTCTCTCTCACTCTCTCTTTCTCTCTCTCTCGCTCTCTCTCTATCACTCTCTCTTTCTCTCTCTCTCTCGCTCTCTCTCACTCTCTCTTTCTCTCTCTCTTTCTCTCTCTCGCTCTCTCTATCTCTCTCTCTCTCTTTCTCTCTCTCGCTCTCTCTCTCTCTCTCTCTCTCACACACACACACACACACAAGCAAACAAGCAAACAAAATTGTTTGCAGGCAAAAGTAACTCAAAGTAACAGCTCCTTTCAGTGTAACTGAATGCTTCGTTTGTTTTTTATGACTTTTTCAAAATATTATGTTGTGTGTTCTCTCAGAGATCCATGGGTGGTCAGCTCTAAGATTGTGACAGTGACAGTGCGTCCTCTACCCAAACCCACGGAGCCTGTGGTTGTGGTGGAACTGGCGCCTCTGCTGAATGTAAGTAACAAACGAACCAAGGAACCATGCACCAAGTCATTCTGGCTAGAACATTAAAGCATCATTTAAATTGTAAGTCATATAAAAACTTATGTTTTAACAAAATGAAATATTGGCCTTCCACACTTAATGAATTAAGTGTAGCTTAATCATTCTCATCTAGATGTAGCTTTTTTTTTTATCTACTTCCTTAGAAAGTCTTAAGCACTCATCCATGATATACTTCCAGGCCTTGTTTTACTGGGGTATAAATACAAGGTGATATAGACAACAAAACTGCCACAGTCAAAGTGTGTAAACCATTATAAATGATGTAATGGTAAAATGGTAGCTCATATCCATTGTGCTGTAGTGAACCTGCCTGGAACAGAATGAATGCATGTTTTTCTGCTTCCAAATACAATGAGAAGGAGGATTAGGAGATTTAATTTACCAAGTTTCACAGTAGATTTGCCGAAGATGGTAGTGTTTTAGAGTCACCAAGACTTCACCCTCATGTCAGCGTATTATTTGAAAAGGCAGGCCAGAATAAACCCTTTCTTTCATCTGACCACGAACGTAAGCGCCTGCATTTTGCACAACTGGAACCTTTTAGATGAACCAGATTCTTTGGTCAGATGAGAGATCAACCTCTCGCAACCCCCACCAATCATCAAGTGACAAACTCAGCTAGAGACCTTCGAGGACATCCAGAAATCCATTTTGGTCCAGAAAAAGTTCTATTTCAAAGTATTATAGAGGACATTTTGAAAGGCTACCTCAACAAAAATGTCTATTTCATGCATG
This sequence comes from Bryconaethiops microstoma, assembly GCA_037577275.1. Classification (NCBI taxonomy): domain Eukaryota; kingdom Metazoa; phylum Chordata; class Actinopteri; order Characiformes; family Alestidae; genus Bryconaethiops; species Bryconaethiops microstoma. The sequence continues at coordinate 150 of JBBJLS010071307.1, read as the reverse complement.
TTTTGCTTACATTCCACTACAAAGTATTCGCTCCCTTCCTGATTTCTCATTTTTTGCAGGTTTGTCACACTTAAATGTTTCAGATTATCAAACGAATTTGAATACTAGACAAAGATAACCCAAGTAAACACAAAATGCAGTTTTTAAGTG
>JBBJLS010071306.1:0-11202 GCA_037577275.1 Bryconaethiops microstoma | reverse complement strand
CTGCTCAATATTAATTTTCTCCCATTGTAAAAAGCAGTAAATTATATATTTTGATAAATTGCTACTAGGCTTGTCACAACACTGAAATTTCAAACTCGATACCGATACTAAGGATGGTGCTCAATACTATTTTCGATACTACAGGGGGGGGAAAAAAACACAGGAACTTTTAAATAAATAATTTAAAGTGTGCTCAGGGGCCGTCGTGCCGGTTCTCTGCGGAGGAGCGCTTCGCAACCAGCCTTGTGAGGGTCCCTGTAAAATTTCGCACGCTGAGCTACGGGGCAAAATGTTCTGTGACGGCTGTTTTTAAAGGTGAGTGCCACTTTTTTTCCTCAGTACAGAGGCAAGGGGAGAGTCTCGGGCCTCCAAAGCCCCAAAGCTCCTCCAGAACGCCCCCTGGTCTCTACTGAGGAAAAAAAAATGGCACGAACCTTTAAATCCCGAACCCGGCTGTCATGTAAACATTGGAATCTGCAGGTAGCTGCGGGAGGGGCTGCCCACTGCAATGCCTGTTGAAAATTGTCGTAGTCTGCCAGTGATTTCAGTGAACCGCCAGATGTAAAACTGGCATTTATATATTGATACCAGTGCTAATTGATATCGAATTATCTGAGAATCGATTTTTTTGACAACATTATTAATTTGTGTTTATGACTGACATACGGGCCGGACACAGATATCCAAAGGGCCGTATGTGGCCCGTGGGCAGTAAAATGCCCAGGTCTGTTGTAGATGCAACCTTTGAGAGGTGGCCCGGGACCCAGCTATCTAATATCGGAAGCACAATAAATGCGAAGATTTTGACAGAATAAAAGCTAAGAGCTTGACAGTCTCGCAACCTGATTAAAAACTTTTCATTTTTTATAGCACGTTTGCAGTTTGAAAACTTGGCAGCTTTACCTCTATGCCCCTAGTTCTAGGGCCTAGACTGTTATTGTGTTTTTTCTATTATGTGGACATGTCACTGGGCTAAAGGAGAAAGTGTTAAATGAGAATCTGTTAACTGTTAAGTTCAGCTGCACACAGGTGGTCTCTGCGCTGTGTGCATCCAATGAGGTTAACAGATTTGCTTAAATCTGTTTTAAAAGCATAGAGCAAGTTCATGTAAAAAAAAAGACATTTGTGACTGGAAATATGTGGAGGTGTTTTAAAATTAGAAAGCTTTGAAATTTTTTCATGTTTTCTCACCATGCAATTAAAATTTTCTTCATTTCATAAAAAGGTAGGCCCTTGTTCAAGGGTCCGTCAGACATAGACAGCTTACTTGTAGGTATTATATGCTGTCATTGAAAATAAATGCCTTTGAAATATATTTGCCGAACTGTCATGTTTTCAGTGGGATCTGCATAGACTGCATGTATATCATTGTAGTTGTTCTGGGTGCAAACCATGTCCTGTTAGTGTTGTTATGTTTGAAAATGTATATTCCCAGGAGATGATCCAGTTTGCAGTTGTGTTTTCAACCCCTATCAGAATTTCATACAAAAACATGAAAAAAAGACAATATTTTTAGATTTTACATATAGTATTCTTTCCTAAATTCAATAATAGTTTTATATATACATTGTATGATGCACACACAAACCTTACATATATAATAGTTAGTACTCATTTAAAAAAAAAACATATGAAAGTTAAAAAGTTAATATGCATCATATAAAGACAATATCAGTTATTGTGCACTATACTTATATATGTCATGCATGCCATTCAGTTGGATCATATTTGATTCTGATTGTTATGTTGTATGAAGAAAATGCAAAAGTGACCACTTTCAAGAGTAAATCATAGTATTAGCCATGTAAATCCTTCATGATGTACAATATTGCTGGAAATACATTTTATAAGCTTTTTCTATTTCTTTTTCGTACGGGCAGGCCTGAATCCATTAGGCTAGAATGAAGAGTTTGGACAAGGAGAAACAGGTGCAATGCACAGGACCAATTCCTGGTGAGATGCATAAGGAGCACAGCCAGGTTTCAGCAGATCAAAAGGCATCCAGCAAACAACAAGATCAAAGGCTGCAGGCAATAACGGCCATCATTATGTTTCTGAGAGATCTGGCCACATTGAAACAGGGAACAGTGAGAAACCCTACAACATAAACTGCAGACTTAAAATATCTCTGTGACTGTATTACGTTTCCATATCAGCTCTGGAGATGAACATCACCAGCTATCTGTGAAGGTGGCTTGGCTTGCCAAGGAGCATAAGGAGTGTTGCTCATTATCGGTCCACCAACAGCGCAGAGAAGAATTCATGGTGACATGAACCAGAGAAGCCATGCAGTTTTGCAATGCCAGGTGTTCCAGATGGTGGAAGCATGGCTAAGGCAGCATAGTGAGAGGCATCTGGCTGCAGACCTCAAACTATAGAGTCCTTTCCATTGCAGACAAACACTCTCAGGACACCTCCACTGTCAGTACAGGAAATAACAATGTGTGATTGTCCTGCCTCTTTGAATAGCGGAGCGTGATGAGAGTGAGCTAATGAACAGTAAGTGCCTGATTGTCCACATAAAGTAGAAATGCACGATTGCTTGTGTTATTTGTCAGAATAGCTACGGGAAATTAATTTAGCCTTCATTAATGATGCAAATTACTGAACATGTCAGTTTAAGTTGTTGTTTTAAAACGTTTGCCAACGACGGCTTGTTTTAACACCTTAATTTTTGGGTACTAATAAGGATGGCATTTTTTGGTGAATAACTGTGCATAACTGTATTTGGATGCATATAACTTGCGTTAACTGAGCAGTGCATCGTCACAAAATTGAAAAAGTGATATTTTATAGGATAGCCAAGCTACGACCATTAGCCAGCCATACATAAATTAGACTGGTAATGTATCTAATCTGAATTTGCATGTGTCTACACAATGTGTTTTGCCTTCCATATAGTGTGGTATTATTTATTTATAAAATCTTAAATAAGGGAGCAGAGAACTTGTGTTACCACTAGTTTTTTGCCTTTGAAAAAGATGTAATGAAGATATAAAGTTTTCCTCTTGTTCAGTTTGTCTGGTGCAAGTAGAAACACATTTAAATAAAGTTTCTTTAAATTAAAACTGCAAGAAAATATGTTCAAGATTTGACAAGATACATAATTTAATTTGAATTGAAGTTCATGTGCTATGATTCAAACGCATATAATGCATTTTATATCTTTTGTAGATGCATCATTCAATAATCTCATAAAGGCCTGCAGTAACACGCTGCACAAAATGCTGCAGACTTTACCGCTGCCCCCATTCCCCCAAATATAAAGCAAGCCCGCCATCCAGGCTTCAGCGGCACCTGGATGTCCACGTAAAAAATGGCATTCAATTTGAAGGTGATGCAATTATGTTTTATATAAAAGATACATGTACATGTTACATTTTTGCCATTGGCTAATATAAGCTTATTTCTCTTGGATAAGGTGATCTGCCGCTGCAATTTGAACTGCAGGAATGTGGGACATTATCATTGCCCTGGGTGTGAGACAATTATTAGAAGAACAGACATAGAAGGACACTTGAGGATTTGCAAAGTTTCCGCTGCTGTCCAGTCTGGACACAGCCAAGACCCCAGTCTGTCTGATTTTACACCATGTTTGCAGGAACCATTATCCTCCCTGCAACCAAGTTCAACTGCTACAGCTTCTCCTCTGATTCTACCAACTGCAATCTCACCAGACCTGACAACTCTTCTTCCTCACCAAGATGCAACCACCTTTGCTGAACAGCCAACTGAAACATCTACCATCCACTCATTAGCGGATGCACATATAATGTCTTCCTCTCCTCTGGTTTCTCCCTCTTCTGTCCAAACTGCCCAGAAGACACAATCCCCAATGTCCAAACTGAACAAGATCAAATGCCTCAACTGTGAACTTACATGTTTAAACAAAAACTTAGCGATAGATATCCAGAGGAAACCTCCCAAGAAATCAAAGGACATAATGGACACCGCTCATTTAAAGAGTGTGTGTGGATGCCAAAAATGGAACTTCCGCTGTCCTAAAAAGGAGGACATGGCTTTTTCAGTCCCAATACATATCCAAAACAAAACCTGGGGTCGAGTACACAAGGTCCAATGTGAGTTGGAGGAATGCAGGCAGTACTGCAAAATGGTTTTACGAAGTGGATTACCATTTACCCACTGAACACATCCGCTCTCTGGACTACTGCACAGACACAGCCACAGAGGAACTTCTCAGAGAAGAACTCTTATCAGAAATGGTGCACTTAAATTCTTTGGTGAGGGGAAAAAAAGCAACCTGTCTTCAGAGGCAAAAACATGCACAGGCACATATACCACTTCGTGTTGATGTGTCACTTGAGGAAAGATCAAAGCTGTTTTGCTTTTCGGTCCATGAGCCGACTTTTCACCACTACAGTCGCCTTGGGAGGGTATTGGTCACATACAATTTGTCAGAAAACAAGTGGTATTGTCTTTGCGCCAAACCAAGAATCTCATGTGTCCACAAAAACTTAAACAAATGACTGTTATTTCAAACTAGTCAGGATTTGTTCAGAACAGAGAAAACCAGCATCAGTATGCCACAACACCACAAAGACACTGTATACCCACCATCGTCTGAAGTATTTAAACAACTTGTAGAGTATATATACAGACATAAAAATATTCCAGCCAACCTTCCGGATGAACATGTCAAATCAAAGGCACTCACGGACCGTGTCACAGAGTTACATCCATCAGAGACCGTTTGACCGCTCTGTCCAGGATCAGTACATCTTCAAAAATTCAGCAAAGGTATCCAGGAATGCCAGAATAATCGCCATAAATGGGGTAATTGAAAGTAAGTAATTGTTGTTTTGCTTGCTATTATGAAAGTATGCAATAAATGCAATAAAATTTTAATTATATTTTTAAATTTTCATTATGCCAGATGTATCGACCTGTTTTCGGCGATGTCCACAGTGTCATATCACCTATAGAGACCAGGAATGTAAGGAAGGAATGTAACTTTGATGACCATACTTTATTGACCCTTGAACTGTGTGTGTACCTGAGACACAATCTACAGGAGAGGACAATGGAGTTTTCATGATGAGGACAAATGCTTAAATATGTATGGGTTATTGTTTGTTTTTTGTCTCTTCTGTAGAATAATGTCTCAGTATCCAAGGTATTAAATACTCTGGAAAGCCTAAGAAAGGTAAAATTTCCAGCAAGCCACGCTGTTCTGCAGGTCTTTTGAGTGCCACTTTGAGGCACTGACAAGCCATGACTACACTTTTTCTTATGTTTGCTGTGGCTACTATCCTCCGGTAGTTGTCATGGACCTACACAAAAAAGGTTTATTCAGCTTCCCAGGTAGGTCACATATTCTTGGGTGGTAGGAGGTGTGGAAAGTTTTACAAATAATTTAAGATAAAAAAATTAACATGTATTATTTTTCAGTGAGTGACATTAAAGTTGTCCCAGAGAACTTCACTGGTGAAGTTAACATTGAAGAGTTCTGGGATTCTGTTCAGATGGAGATGATTTCTCGTGGCTTTGTCAAAAGTATTTAAATATTCTCACATTTTTCCAAATTGATAATAACCATCACTTTTCGTTACAGTGCACTTTACCATATAGAGAATGTCTTGTTTACTTTTCACAGGTCGTAAAAATAACAGCTTCAGTGTAATACCAACATTTGATTACTGGGCTCCATGGGTTGGAAAGAACACACGTAAATCAGAGGTGATGTTAAATACGGAATTTGAAAAAGCATCCTCTTCAAAGTCCTCCACTGAAACTGAAGTCAGTATGGTGTCAGAGGACCATCTCGTGGATGTGCTCATGAAGCAGAAGGTACACTTGTGTATACATGTATGTAAGTATCTGTGAGTTGTATTGTGCAGTGACATCTTGCTTTATTTCTTGTCTGTATTTCAAAAGGTTTCGACTGTGCATAAGCTGTGCAAAGCTTGCAATTTAGATGCGAAGGGATCACGGATGCATCTGATCCTTAGAATAAGGCAGGAGATGAAGACACGACATTCATATGACAAGATATTTCAGAAAATATGGGGAGCATCTGGTGAGGGTCACATTTAACAGTATGTTAAGTACTTAAAATGTGCTATTCACAAAATTAGCTGTTTAACTTTGGTTTTCAATTTTCCCTTGAAGGTGCGTGGTCAGTGATTCTCTGCCCTCATGGTGTTGGGTACAGTTTAAAGGTTTAAAGAGTCTCCAAGGGATTTTGCTGATCTTCTTTTGTACTGGAAACCCCTGCCAAATGTCACAGTTTATGATTTTGCTTGGGGTTTGGCAAGTCATGGCAACCTACTTTTCCCAACCATGATACCTTTCAAGCCACATGAAGGGCGGCTGGCTGCATCAACAAAAGAAAACATCACAGCAGCTCAGCAGAGAAAACTCAAGATCTCTTTACCATGGCTAACTGAAGCACTGCAAAATCCTGATGAAGATGGGCATCCATACACTGGTTCCTTAGATGACAGATTCTATGAGGCCAATGCCAAAGACCCACAGGAAGTGTTAAGGCGGATCTGCCTGGTTCCTGAACTTCAGGGTTCACTGAATAGCCAGGTGGCCGAGCAACTTTTTTCTTGGATGTGAAAAAACAACTACTTCCTTAATAACATGGCATCATCAACACACATTTTTTTTACTGAGAAACATAGTACACCATCGAAACAATATAACGAATGCACAGCTTTTGGAGAAACAACTGCAGAGAGGACATGAGTCACATCGTTTACAAGACATCACACTGAACAAATTTGGACAAGCACTATTTGGTAAATACTACTTAAAGGAAATATTTTGTTTTACAGTGTTTATTTGAAATATAATGCCTGCGTTGCATGACAATGATTTCTTTAACCTCAGGACCCATAGCACCTGACACATCAACACAGCATCAACCTTCAGTGACTGGAGCACCTCTGCAGCAGCAGGGACTTCCAAATGACCTACATACAGGTAGTTAGTAGGTTATAGAAAAAATATGCAGCATGAATAATTTCATGATTTTATGTTTTAACTAAAACTGTGGTTTACATTGTGAAACAATCACAAAATATGAAAATGTAAAACCATGTAGAGCATCACTGACACTGAAGCTTCATGCCACCCAAGAGCAGCTAGTATGTGTTCTTAAAGTAAAGAGGTAGCTGTTTGACATTTAACTTCTCATATTGAAGCCCTGTCACTCTAGTCCATCTATCATGATATTAAGTTTGCTTGTTATGAAAGTCATTTTACTTGTAAAACTGTGTTTCTTTCTTTTTTCTTTTGCAATCATCAGCTGAACTACATCTTGGACACTAACAACCCCCAGGCTGAGCTAATTGTAAAAACAGGAAAAAGTTGTCTGACCCGTGCTGACTTCTTGGGACTTGGCTTGAACAATGCAATGGGGTCATCCATTTGACTCCATTTCATTGTTATATTTTATCCCTTTCAGATAAGAGCTAATTGTGTATCCCTTTCAGATAAGAGCTAATTGTGTATCTATGGCACCACCAAATTAAACAGTTTTTTTTTTGTTTTGCAGATAGGAAATACATGCTTTGAACTTACTGAATGAATTGCTCGATCAAAGGTATAAATATATGTATTTTCTGAATTTATTTTTTTCCTTTTTTTATATTATATAGGTATTTGCTCATATTTGCAATGTATTTGATAGGGGAAAAGCATATTTGTGGTTGATCTCTATGGTGTACCAAAATGGCGACAACCTACAGCATCTGACCCACTTGAAAGCTCACCGGTAGGTATAACACTCTCCAGATTTCGATTCTATTTCTTTTGTATTTTACTGTTTGTTTTTGAACAAGTCCTTTGTATTAGAGATGCATGAGAGATGCCATTGTTATTCCTGTGTGGAAACCTGACCATTTCATGATATCTGTAAGTAGTGATGCTAACTGAGTTATTTAAAAAACTATTTTGGTTTTCTATTACTCTAGTACTGAGATTTTGTTGTGGTGTATTATGTTGTCTTGGCCTTTTACACAATGTTGAGTTCAAATGTCACTAACTGCAATTATAGGTACTGAAGCCAACACAGAGATATAGTCTTTCTGGACTCATGCACCATTTGGATTTGGTGATCAGGAGATAAGGGATCTGTTGAGGTCACTTGCAAAAACTTTTTTGTGTGTTCCTGTCGGAGTTCATGTTCCAAAGCGGTTCCAAAGAGGTTTCCTGTTCTGTTTTTTTCAACCAGATTATGTTCGGATCTGTGCAATGGTCGTTTTAGGGTGCAACATAAATTCGGAAGCTGTTTTGAGTGTCAAATATTGGTTTCCAATTTTATACTAGTTTATAGTTACAGATTTATGATGATGACTGACAACATCAAATTATTAATACGAGCAGAATCTGGCACCATAAAAATCCTGTTGAAATCATATGTGGAGTGTGACTTGGAATGGATGCACGGATGGTTTGAATTCAGTGGTATATGAAGAGGGACCATATGGATCATTCTAATGGTAAAACTATTTAGCTTTAATGCAGCTGTTGTTTCTATTTCAGATCCCTTTCCCAGTCACTAAGTCCTGGAAGTTGGAAAGACTACTGGTTTACAGATACATGTGACAGTTTACAGTATGTGGAAAGCATGTAATATAACAATTCAACAGTTGAATATTTTAAAATAACAGCTGCATTACTCAATTCTCTCTGACATTCTAGGGTTTTCCAAGACACCTGTATGGGATTGACTGTGGCGTCTTCATGTTGATGGTATTGGACATTTAATTTTGTGGCGCTGTTTTCTGAGTGTTTAACCTCTAAGCATTCAATTAAATTTTTTCCTACTATGGCCTTTACACCACATTGGACGCACACTATGACTTCACTGGTGTAAGTTGACCCATTCAAATTGAAACAAAAATACATTTAATCTGCTTTAGATGTTCTCCTTCCTATTTTAGCTGGACATGCCACTGTTGCGGAAGTGGTGGTGTATAATGTTAATGGAAAACTTTGACCTTGGAAGACGAGGACAAAGATTTTGACATTTGATTTGACTTGAAATTGTTACACAACATTGTCATTGATTTTCTTCTTTAATCCTTTTTAATGTGAGCCATGTCAAGCTATTTGCCCACTGGACAGAAATGTCACAAGCCCTGATACGAGGAGAGACGCCACCAGTGTTTAGGCTGAAAAAACGTAAGAGGGACAACATTTAAATTTTTATAGATTTCGTTTCATTAAATGTTTTCCAGTGAAAACCAGCTTTTCAATTTTTACTCCACTGTTTTCCCCCAAACAGACTCCTATTATGAAGTCACTGAAAAGAATGTTGTTCATGAAGGAAGACCTTCATTATGTAAAGTCACATGTTTTTGTCTTCAATTTAAATGATGTCTAGATAATGTGGGTTTGGTGAATGATAACCCTACAGTCAACAGTGACATTTCACTGATTGCCCAAATTGCTTAATTCCTATTGGGGTCGCAGGACCCGTAGCCTATACCAGGCCAACACACCGCAGTTCACACACTCTCAGCACAGCGGAGCGCCCGGAAAAACTCCACGCAAACACGGGGAGAGCGCGGCTCTAACCACGGCACCGACGTCTCGTCAGCAGTTACATTTCACCCACTGTAAACTGGGGGAAAGTTTCACCAATATTATGTTAAGGTGGATTACTTGAGTTGACCCTGTTGGGATTTTCCTTGTGTTTGAATATTAATACTGATCATTAATCATTAATAATGTGGATATTTTCAGGAAGAAGAGCAGCAGGCTAAAGACTCAGCTAGACCAGAAAATATGGAGACAAAAGTTGAAGGAGTGGCTTGTTTTTCAGGCTCTAGCTGTGAAATACTCTTGCCACAGCAGTCAAGGTGTAAGAAATGTTCTTTCTTATTTTGCCATAGGACACCTACACATCCAGGATCCTCCTTAATTGCAGACATGCGGCAGAGTGGGTCGAGGCCAGCGGTCTCATGTTCTCTGCCACAGTGGACCACCCACTGTACTGTACATGGGAGAAGAAGAACAAGCAGAAGCTCTTCTGAAGTCCACACAACTGTGCCATGAAAACATGGATGTGGAGCCTTTCAAGTTCATCTTTCATTGCACTAACGACATGTTCACCTTCTGCCAGTAAACTGTAGACACTAGAAGATATGTGGCATATTGTGAATGTGGCACAGATGTCATCAGTCAGTGAGAAACTACACTGACTGTTGCTTGAACACGTCACCGATTGTAGTTTCTGACTGACTGATGATCAAATGTTTACATGTATTACAGTTGATTTGAACAGAATAAAATAAACATTTGGGATTTTGTGTCTTTTTTAAGTGTAATTTTTCATGGAGAACTTGATATTTCACTTGGATACTGAGGACATGAATGTTGCTGTAATGTTTAGGAGTATTTTGTGGTTCCAGTAGCACAAGAACAGAAATGCAATGAAATTTATGGTGGTTAAATATGAGAATATGGAATAATACAGAAAAGGTCATGCAGAATAAGTTGAAATACAACAAAAGTGCAATACAGTCAAAGTTCAGTGACAGTGATGTGACCTCCAAGTACACATTGGCCTCAGTGAAATTATTAGTATAAGCTATAATATTGTATGGGATGTTAGATGATGAATATAAATTAAGTGCATTGACTAACGTCATCCCTGCTTTCCATGTATGTCATTTTTAAATATTTGATTCATATCTCTGTTAAAGATCCTCGGCTTACAGTAGTTTATGTTTATCTATCGATTCATACAATTAGGTTATGAGTCGTTATTTTATTTGGAGAAAATAAATAAATATCGCATGTAAGATACTGTCACTAGCAGACACAGATGAGTAAAAATGTAACGTATACAACCGTATAAATAAAAACGATATACTGTACACTGTAGAAGATGAATGAAGAAATTGCCGTTATATTGTTGAGTAATTAATGAAACAATGAGGCGCAGAAATATCAACACGATTTAATTTAGAAACAATTCTAATGTCAGTGCAGGGGATTTTATTTTGAAAAGCTTCGTGGCATTTCTTGTACTGACAGTGGAGGCGTCCTGAGAGTGGAGGGATTATTATTATTATTATTATTATTATTATTATTATTATTATTATTATTATTATTATTATTATTATTATTATTATGTATTAGTGAACATCTATAAATGAAAATGTGTGAAATAAAGGCAGTTTCCTTTCTAAGATGAGAGAATCTGTAACAGTGCAGGTCCGACTC
>JBBJLS010071305.1:0-11203 GCA_037577275.1 Bryconaethiops microstoma | reverse complement strand
ATGTATATATATATGTATATATATGTATATAAATAAAAAAATTAAACACACTTTAATTTTTGAATAAATGGACTGGGCAGAGTATCCTACTTTTGCTAGCTTTTATTGTTAGTGGATGTTTAATGTGAGCACACTGTTTATAATTTCGTTATTGTGATAAATTATATCAAATTATGCATTTCTGATTATATCTTGACATCATCAGTTCTTTAAGAACACCCAACAACTACATCATTGTTTCCGCCAGTAACATTTCTCCACCACGCCTAAACCTATTCTGCCACGGCAAAAAAGAGCAGCGAAAATTGAATTTTTGGAGCATTAGCACGCTTAAATGTGAGATTTCTATCAAATAATTCAAGGCTTAAGCTTTCTCCAGAGACTTCAGTAGTGATTAATGGAGCGTGTGGCTCTGTTTTAATTTCGAATGCTTGTCATTTTATATTGAATGTACTAACACATTCAAAAGGCCATTGTTGAGTTCTGGAAGGGAATATAATTGGATACACATGTGCCTGCATATGTACTTTTTGGTGTTTTCCACCTCATAAAGCCTGAGCACTGAGCGCAGGTGTGTGTGTGTGTGGGGTGTTTGAGAAGGAGAGAGACTGTTCACACTCTGATCAGGTGTGAGATGTGGAACTTTGGAGAGCAGCTGGCTAAGGCAGGTCCTCCACTTCCCTGTTCATTAAGACTTTAATGCTGCCCAGTTTTACACCTTGTGGGCACCTTAAACCACTGAGCAAAATTACATCTGAAAGTGGCAATTCAGCTGCGTTGACTTTGAAATGTTAATGATAATATTCAGCAAAGAAAATTCACATTTTTACCAAACTTCTTTAACTACGTCAAATGGTAGTAATGTTTTTCTTGACTGCGGTACTTGAGCCACCCCTCATTTCATCATTTGCTTCCAAAGATCCAGTCGTTCTTGTATTTTAGAGCGGTGTTGAGGATCAATTCTCCAGGCTTCCTGAAGGACTTTCAAAGGCTAATTTTCAGTCCAGTCCCTGAACCTGACCAGTTTCAGAGGAATGTTCTTTGTTTATTAAGACACACAGTGACCTACGTATGAATCTTTCAAACAGAACGCATGTCTAACTTAAGGCCAGAACCAGTGAAGAAACAGGTGCAGATGATTCCAGATGATCTTTCGGTGATCAGTATACTGGTGGTGCTGAATGCTGAGTGGTTGAAACTCCTTTATCTAGGCTCCTTGTGTCTTTATGCACTTTGCAGCCTGTCACAGTAAAACGTTTGTTTCCATTTCTTTAATTTAATTTACTCAAAATGGCAAAGACAGTTTGTCAGGAATAAAATAGTATTTTTGCACCAGCAAGATTATTCAAAGCAAAATGTAAAGAAATGAGGTGATCAAGACTTTTGCAAGGTACTATATATCAGCCCCCTGTCGTGTAGTGTACCACTGTGCCTCCCTCTTGCCCACCTCTTCACCTGCTAGTCTTAATGAACTTTAATTTGTTTTTCAGGTGCAGTTATTTTTAGTGCTGCCACTCCTGTGTGCATGAAAACATGTTTGCATGTAAATAAACAGCAGAGTAAAATTGTATTGACTGATAATGAATAAATTGTGTCTGAAATGAACCTCAGTCAGTAAAGCACTGTTTTAAAATATAGTGCAAGTCATCAGAATTTTTGGGCCTTCTGAAATCAATACCAGCATCGGCCACAGTTTTCATATCGATCCGGCCTGAAAAATACCAGGCTGTATTTTAAAACGTGGTGCTAATGGCTCTTTATCAGCGGTGCCGGGGTGTTGTGTAAGAGAGCGGGTCGAGACTGCTCTGGGGGTTTCAACAGCAGTTTGTTCTCTGTGGGATTAAATATGCCAGAAAGGCTTTCATCAGGAGAGCTGGCATCAATCCACTCCCCAGAATCCCTGGCACAACAACCGAGAGGGGTAGTTTGGCTGCCTCTCACCACTCACAAACACTAATGCCCACCCCAACACACACACACACACACACACACACACACACACACACACACACACACACACACACACACACACCCACACACACACAGATGCTCATAAGATTCATTTATGGTATTGTAACATAGATTCATAGTTAATATATAGTTATATAGTTATCTGCAAGAAAATCCATATATGTGCAATATATGTGTTGTATACATTGAATGCTTTTTGCCACTGTGTTTTAAGTTGGGTTTAAAGACGTATTAGTTCATTTTTTCCTGTAAAGTTATTTGAAATCTTTGGAAGGCTGTACATGTTATTGTTACTATGTTTAGGCTGTTTTTACTGTTTGGACTTTTACCTTGATAAAACAGTAGATTACTTGATTTCTAATGGAACCAATAGTGAGAACTTTAGGTTTTTTGTTCTTTTCTTCCACTTTTGACTCTCTAACTCTATTGTTTTTGTAACATGCATGCAAATGCTCCTACGCACCTCTAACCAGCTCTAACCTCTCACCATGAAGAATCTGTCAGCTGTGGGTTGGGGTTAACCAGAAGAAACACACAGAGAGGAACTGCTCCCCACATTACTTTCCGTGCAAACTCACTTTTTCCTAAACATCTGACCCCTCGCTACGCTCTGCTATAACTGCACCCCACTGCAAACACCCCATTCATTTTATAGAGTTTTATCAGTTATCATTAGAAGTTTTCCGGCATTATGAATGAGGTTTACAGTTTCACACTATAGACCATCATACACACCATTGTCCATCTACACACCTTCATACATCTACACACACCATCGTCCATCTACACACCTTCATACATCTACACACACCATCGTCCATCTACACACCTTCATACATCTACACACCCTTCATACACACACCATCGTCCATCTACACACCTTCATACATCTACACACACCATCGTACATCTACACACCTTCATACACACACCATCGTACATCTACACACCTTCACACACACACACCATCGTCCATCTACACATACATTGTACCCAAGTATATTAGATCCATGTTGCACAGTGTGATTTGTAATGATCTAATAAGATGAAATCGCAGTCTGTAGAAGACCATGAGGGAAACTTTTGGTGTGGGATGTGCAGATAAATCTACAAGGTCTCAAAATTTGACACTGTATCTAATGCCACACTATGCTCTACACACTGCTGTTTGACTGCTGTACTGTGCAGGAGATCTGAGCTGGATACTTTAGACTGAATAGCTTTGTAGGCTCTTGAAGGTACTCTGGAGATGCTCCGTCATGCCTCAAGATCAGACAAGAAATGCTGTTCCAGGAGTTTCTGCAAGTGTAGGTCTTGAAGTGTGTGTGGTCCTTTTACAGTTCATCATTTAAACTCACTCAATTTTCCATCACGTTTTGCTTCTTTAACCGTCATTGTTACTGTTTATTTTGTTTGCTATAGTCGTGGGAGTGGGCGGAAGGGATGTGTGTGAGAGTTGGGAGGACGTAAGTGACACTGTTGACGTTTAAATTGGTGAAGACAGAGGAATTGTAAATAAATGAATTCCTGGAACACTCTTTCTTATAATTGTAAATATTTGCATAGTTCGATTTTTAAAGATTTTTTCAACATCTTTTATAATATTAGTGTGTGTGTAAGCTGAAGAGTTGAAGATTTCCAAAATGTTTTAAATACATATGATTGTGGATTTTTACAGATAAATTATAAAATTATCTCTACCATATTGTCTGTTTGTGTTGAAAAAACATGAGATGCTTTTAAGGCTTTAAATATTAGAACAAATAATGCAGAAATGAGAAAAATACACACAGGGTTCTAAGGGTTAAACGCTTCAATTTGAAGACGGAGACACCTCAAGAAGAGCAAAATGGCAGTGAAAGAGTTTTGAGTTGGATGGAGCGACTCACAGCTGAGCCTGTGTGTGACTGCTCGCACTAAAGGCTTTATTGTGATCTGTGATTATAGTCCTCTGTAGTCGCCACCGCAGCCTCTCCCACCGAGAGACTCCTAAAGCGGCCCGGGAGGACGTGAGGAGACTGAGGAAAACCCATGGCTCAAACAAAAGGAGGAAAAACACAGAGAAAGAAGTGTGAGGAGTGACTTCATCCTTCAAGGACATTACACAGTGAAACCAAGACAAAAGGAGGTTCTGGAATGACTTTGGCTCTAAAGGTGTTCGAGAGCAGGAATTTCACTAAAATTAATGCTTACTTTTGCACCGTGATACATCAGAATCAGAAAACTTTATTGATCCAAAAGGAAAATGATTATCTTATGACATAAAGACAAGAACGCTATGAAATATGAAGTCTACAGTGAAAGTCAAATAGAAACTCTTGCTAAACTTTCTGCTAAGTAGTTCACTAGTAACAGAAATCGTGGTTTGGAGTTGTTCTCTATACAGAGTATTATATTGTTTGTGGAGATCAGTAGTAGATCAGTAATAGTAACATAAGAAATGGTAAGACTATTGCACATAATAAGATCAGTGTCATAAATGTTGACCAAATACAGACCACATTTCCAGAAAGGGAACTTAATATTTATCCAGAAGTCATTAATTTCATACTGTACTCGTAAAACCATCTGAACCTCCCAGCGAATGGCCTACTGTTTTTATTTGTCTGTACAGATAAAATGGTATACGATATAGACAGCATATTGCCCACCACTAGTGTTGAACATCCATGACACTGATTGCAGATAAGCTATTGCACGTAATGTTAGAGACATAATGATACATTTTTGGTGCAGAAGTGACGAAAGAAATGCTTTTTTTTGTGTGTTTTAAATCAGGAAAAACATTCACCTTTGATCCAGAAAGGGAAAACATAGTGGAGAACATCTAGCAAGCAGGTTCTCCTCCACTCCACCTGGGAAAACCAGGTCTCAGTCGAGCCATGTTGACTTTGAGTTTGACCACAACACGAAAGTGGCCTTATGACCGCTGCTTGTATAAAAGGGCTTTTTCTCTTCCCTGGGGCTATTTTTATCAGTCAGTGGGTGAAGGATCATGCACCTTTGGACTGTGTGTGTGTGTGTGTGTGTGTGTGTGTGTGTGTGTGTGTGTGTGTGTGTGTGTGTGTGTGTGTGTGTGTGTGTTGGGCACCTCCCCTGCTGGAGTTGGAGCTAATCATTAGCTTTTCTCTGCTGAAGAGCGCTGACTGCTCTCTGCTGGTATGAGTGTGGGAGAAGGAGAGATTTATACTCCTAAGAACAGAGGAACTGTGTGTGTGTGTTTGTTTGTCCTGAATAGCGTATTTATTACTGCACCTGTGGATCAATGCCTCATTTCCTGCCAGGTTAGACTGGTAAGGATGCTGTGTGTGTATTTGTGTTAAATGTTTGTTGTTTGAATTGCCTGGCCGAACAATAGACAATAAACACCAGTGGTTCAGCGCTCAAATAGGGTTCATGATCATATTATATCCATATGTCCACGTTCCAATGTTCAATGGCTCTACAGTGGTGATAGCTGTAGCGGTGCGTGGAGCTGAATAAATTCAATATTGCGATTTTTTTTTTTTTTTCTTCTTCTTTTTTTCTTTTTTTTCTTTTTTTTTCTTTTTTCTTTTATTTTTTTTTTCTTCTAATAATGTGTATTATTTAGTAGTAATACACATTAAGCAATTATGAAGTTCATGCTACACATATACTACCATACATGGTGGTGTAACAATGTATGGTGTCTATCTGAAATGAACTGAAAAAGGCGTCTTAATCTGAACACACTCAGGCTGTTTAGAAATACGTATTCTTGTATGTAGTTTAGAAATACATATTCTTCCTACACAGAGAGAGGGGTGGAGATGGTTGGCTGAATGGGAGGAAGGGGCCGAAAGCTGGAGCGTGATGCCTGGGAGCTTTTCTCATTTGTTTATACCAGACTGTTTCGCTTGCTGAAAGAATAAAAATGCTTCCTTAAGAAATTACATTTCAGTGTGAATGGAAATAAGAGACCTCTGCTGGCACCCCTGTGGGTATGTTCACTGGGTATGTTCAGATCAAATTAAAATGTACACAGATTAAAGACTGCTGCTATAATTATTTTCCAATTGAGGCACACTTGTGCTGTAACACTTATTGAAGTGTGTGTGTGTGTGTGTGTGTAAATGAGTGACCATGGGGCTTGTGAAACAGAAGCTGGTCAGATGTTATGGCAGGATGTTAACAGAGAGCAGAATTCCCCTGTGAGAAGGCTTTTTTTCTCCAGACTCGCGCAGGCTAAACCATTCTCACATACAAATGTCTCTGCTGGTTTCATTAGTGCATTTCCTTAAAGCCCCAGTTGGGACAGTTGAGGAATGGGGCTTCTGTTATTTTTCTCCTCTTGGGAGTTGCTGTTCTGCATGTTTCTCCAAACTCAAAATCTCAGAGATGCCAAACAGAGCACCCCAATTAAACACACCCAAACCCTCCACACACCCTGTATACGCTGATTAGTAGTACATTTATAGTACATATATTAGGGGTGTGTGTGTGTATGTGTATGTATATGTATGTGTATATATATGTGTATATATATGTATATGTATGTATGTAATGTATAATGTATACACATATATACATATATATACATATGTATGTATATATATGTGTATATATGTGTATGTGTGTGTGTGTGTATACGCGCACACACTGAGGCTGACACTCATTCTGGCATACACGTGTGTGTGTGTGTGTGTGTGTGTGTGTGTGTGTGTGTGTGTGAGAGAGAGAGAGAATGAATGTTACGCTGCATATCATGCTATTTTTTCCTGTATAATATTTTAACATATTACTTTATGTTCATGCTAACTGCCAAATTGTTGCTGATTTGTGGTAAAAGCTAGTTATAATGTTTGTTTTTTTTCTTTCTATTATCAAGTAATGAATCTTTAATTGAGTAAGTTTGGCAGAGTTAGAACCGAAAACTGCTGAGTGGGATCAGGTTATTTCGCGCACAGCAGAAGTAATTAAAGTGCTTTAATTTTTGTCCATTAAAACCCTGATGAAGAAATCATCAGGCCCTCTAAAGCCTTTTTAAAGAGAATCTCATTAGCTCAGATGTTAGGAATTCTTGCTGCTGCTGGACGTCCTCAAGACCAGAAACAAAGTGGAGGCCAGCATTGTCTTTGATTTCCTTCCACCTTTTCTTCTTTTTCTACATAGACTGGAGTTTTAATCAACGTTCTTTAAACACAAATGCACGTCCTCGCACACTTCAGCGGGAGAACGATTACAGTCTCAACCATCCTCACATTTCCATTACTCTGAAATTTAATTAGGAAGAGGACACTTAATTTTTCATTTAGTCATCCTCTGATATTAATTCAAGGTATGTTATTAATTCCCTGATATTGATGGACCAGATTGTCACACAAGCTGCTGCCTGATGAGCTTTAGCAGCCGTATTTATAGTCCTGTCTAGAGGGATTCTTCATTTTTCCACCTTATAGGCTTGTCACGCTACTGAAATTTCAAACTCGATACCCATACTAATGATGGTGCTCAATACTCTATACTGTTATTGATACTACAGAGGGAGAAAACACAAACACACACAAACACAAATTAATAAATAATTTAAAGTGTGCTTTGTTAGGTCTGGGGGAGCTGAGTGTCCCAGTAAAATTTTGCAGTGCTAGGTTGTTCCCCGGCCAAGCTACAGGGCAAAATGCTAAAATGCTCCGTGACAGCCGGATCGGGACACATTTAAAGCTGCGTGCCACGTTTTTTTTTTCCCTCTGTAGAGAGCCAGGGGGAGAGCCTCGGGGTCTCTACGGAAGAAAAAAAAAAACCTTTAAATCCCAATCCAGCTGTCATGTAAACATTGGGTCCACAAGGTAGCCGGGGGAGGGGCTGCCCGCTGCAATGCCTGTTGTAGTCTGCCGACGATTTCCGTGAACCGGTAGATGCAAAACTGGTATTTAGGTGTTGATACCAGTGCTAATTGATATCGAACTCGATACTAAGTTTAAGTATCCATTAGTATCTGAGAATCAATTTTATTTTGCATTGCCACATCTGTAGCAAATGAATGATTACCATGAACAAAAATTATATATTTTAATGTGCTATTACAGTGTTTGAATCGTTTTAGAATAACCATAGAAAAAACTAAGAACATTCCCCCTCAGTTGAGAATTTATGGTCAAATTTAAGAGGGTGTCCTCAAATTACAAAAAATGTAGTATACAACATGGTTCCACACCCTGTCAATAGTAGTTGTTGCAAAAAACAATCTTATGTTAAAACATTCTGTGAAATGTTTATATATATTTATTATATATTTATGTATGTCCACACACATGTAGTCTCGAGGAACAGTTTTCTAGGCTTCCTGAAGTGAAGGACTTTCAGACTCTCACTTTCAGTCCAGTCACTGAACCTGACCAGCTTCATAGAAATGTTTTTTGTTTGTTAAGCCACACAGTGACCTTCATATGAATCATTCAAGCAGCACAAAGCACATCTAACTTAATCCTGAACCAGTGAAGAAACGGGTGCCGATGATTCCAAATGATCAGGTGGTGATAAGTATACTGGTGGTGCTGAATGCTGAGTGGTTGGAACTCCTATATCAAGGCTCCTTGTATCTTTAGGCACTTTGCAGCCTGTCACAGTAAAACTTTTGTTCCCATTTCTTTCATTTAATCTTCTTAATATGCCAAAGATAAGACAGTTTCACAGGCAGAAAATAGTATTTCTGCACTAACACGGTGATTTAAAGCAAAATATGAAGAAATGTGGGATGAGCAAAAAGAGTGCCTGCTGCTTTTCAGGATGTAAAGAAAACAGTTTGTACTTGTAGTGATGTCACATCCTGAGTGTAACTGCAGGGCTGCAGGTGGATCCACATTTAGCTCAGCGGTTACAGCTTTTGTTCTGGTTTTGTTTAAATTTGTATCTAGTCTGAATGTTATGTCAGTTATGTTGTCATGCTGCTGGTTTTCTCTCTGTAAACATCAGCCAGGCTTGGGAACACACTTGGTGCTGCCCTTGGCTGTGGTACCAGCCTTATTTTAAGCTCATGTTTGTCACTCCCAGCCAAAGATTTGGCGTTCACAAACAAACCAGAGCCAGGATAGTCTGCCTTCAGCAAGCACCCACTCTGCTTCCCAACCCCTCTTCCAGCAAAGCTTTCTGGATGAGGCCTAACTTTCTAAAGCCCAGTTCTTCCTGTGAGGTTTCCTAACATTGTGGGAATGCTGAGCTAATGGCCTCATATAGATGGCACTGATTAAAATATTGTTTGCTCATATTAAAATTAGACCAGTGTAAATTAGACTGATGTTGACCAAAGGAAACCTTACACAGTAGTGAAAACACAAATCGGCCTCTTTACCAGCTGTCTGTTCATACCTAGTTTCTGTATTGGGCTGAAAATGTTAGGTTGGATATCAGAGGGAGCAAAAGGTCAATTGTGTTACAAATGCTGGACGCATCACTGAAATTGCAGAACAATTTTAAATTGTCTTTAATTCTCACGCGCATTAGCACTATATGTGGAATTTCTGTTTGCTTGTAAAGGACCACCTCCTTTTTTATATATAAAGTCAAAGTTTCTTTTACTTTAACTTACTGCACAAAATATCATCTGCTAGTCATTTGCTAGTCCCTGCAATACTGATATCACAAAAGGATGCAATATGCAAGTGAGCCTGTGACCTATCCACCGCGTTATACAGGGTGACCAATCACATCTCCAGGTGAGTTATTGGGTGTTCTAATGAATCGGGGTCTCCTTGTAATCCAATAAGTGTCTCATTTTTATTTGTTAAAGGTGTTGGCGCATCACTGCATGAATGGGTGGGGGTAAACTGTAGCCAGCATAAGAAGAAATATTTAAAGTGTTTATTTTGTGACATCACAGAAACTGATTTGATAACTGATTTGTTTTTGTAGCTTATTTTCACTATATGATCTGGATGGATGAGGGGAGTAAATGACACAATTTAAGGACTTTAACCCTTTTACTTCCAGTAAAGTGATGATATGGGCCCTTTAATGTCTTGAATGGCATCACAATCATAATATGCAGCACTAAAATCACATTGCATATGTTTTATCCATATCGTCCAACTCTACTTTCCCTGTAAGTCAGTAAGGATTTGGAGACGGTATTTTGCTTCAGCAGTAAAGCTATGCTACTGGTATAAGGGACATCACTGTTCCACGAAATAAAATGTTACAACTGAAGTAATGCCAGGTGTCTTACCAGAATTTTAAATCAGCTTTGCTTTACGGAGCCGTTGCTGGTGTGCTATTTTAGACAATGTCACCCAGAACTGCATCAAAAATAAATGACTGAAAATCAGTGTAGTGGCTCATGTCTGGCTTTATCACTTCATGTCTGACCCACAGAGCTTCTAAACTCTGTGCTGTTGAGTAAACAGTGCAAAATCATGCGTTTTATTTATAGGTGCCTTTCAAGATACTCAAGGACAACTTACAATATATGGTAAAAATCAGACATACAGTAGTATGCAACAGTGTAACAAGACATAAATGCTGCGTATTGAGTTAAAATAATATAATAGCATAAGCAATTAGCGCTGTAGTCAGACAGAATACACAAGTTTAAAGAGGTGTGTTTTAAGGCTGGATTTGAAGATTGGAAGAGAGTCAGTATTATGGACGTCTTGTGAAAAGAGGTGAGGAGTAACACGCCAGAAGGATCTGAACCCAAACAGGCAGGAAGTCTAGCGAGACAGATGGTTGAAGAGGATCTAAGAGTAAGAGAAGGTGAGCAGATGTGAAGTAGATCTGAAAGATACAGAGGTGGGGGTTATGAATTGTCTTGGAAGTCAGTAGCAGAATCTTCGTCAATCCGGTGTTTAAGCATGAGACAGTGAAGTTGCAGGAAGACAGGAGTGATGTTCTATTGAAGGGCTTCTGGTAATGAAACGCATGATGTTATGAATCACAATACTGACATTTTGTCTATTGTGCAGCTCTAATATCTAAACGAAACTGTGTGTGAGAGGGCGGGCACTACACTCGTTGGTACACCACACAGGAAGGGCAGGACCGAGTGCTTCAAGCTGGCTTCCTGTGAGGCAGGATGTTGGCCTAAAAAATAAAGTACCAAAGCAAATATCCCTCAGCTCGCTCACGCCCCCACTCACTCACTCACTCATAAATACACATTGTGCCAGGATGTAGAATCATACGTATGTGCTATGTGTGAAATATATATATATATATACTGCTCACAAAAATTAAAGGAACACTTTAAAGAAACACATTAGATACATCAGATCTCAAT
>JBBJLS010071303.1:0-11208 GCA_037577275.1 Bryconaethiops microstoma | reverse complement strand
GAGAGAGAGAGAGAGAGAGAGAGAGAGAGAGAGAGAGAGAGAGAGAGAGAGAGAGAAACAGAAAAAGATAGGGAGAGGGGGAGAGAGAGAGAGAGCGAGCAGGAGACAGACACACAGTGAGAGGGAGAGAGACAGTCAGAGAGAGAGAGGGACAGAGAAACAGAAAAAGATAGGGAGAGGGAGAGAGAGAGAGAGAGGTGAGAGAGAGGGGGATAGAGAAAAAGTAAACACAGAATGTAAGCATCGTGGCAATTGAGCCATTAAATATTCTGAGAGAGTAGAAAAAAATAACAAAGCAGAATTGCTTTGGGTTGCTCTTTGCACCCGCTCAATCCCCCGAACACTGCCACTTGCCTATATTGGGCCTAAATGAGGCAAGAAGATAAGTGTTAGATGACTTAATTATTTATTATCCTCCTAGACATTAGTTAAATTGTCAATTTTTAGAGAAAATTACAGTCCCTGTCCCTCCTGAGAAGATGCAGCCAGGGCGTCTGAAAGAGCAGCAGATGTGCTGGTCTCAAATAGATGGAAAAGCTTAGGGAAAAAAAAAGAAAAACTAGGTAATTTCACTCCAATTCATTGTGGATTTGGAAGAAAAATGAAAGAACTATGAAACAGACACTGGCACTGTTCTCTTATTAGTATTATGCCAATGAAGTAGCACCTTGTGTCTCTTAGCCCCAGGCTTTCAGTGCCATTACACCACCTCCTGCCCACCTCCCAGTAAATAAATAAGGAAACGCGGCATTACTGTCACCACTCTGCATGCAGCCGCATGCTGCCTGTGCAAAATGCGAGATACAGTTTTAGCAGGAAAACAATGAGGGGAAGAGATTGGATTTTGCTCATTAAAGCAAGCAAAAAAAAAGCTATTGAAAGGTTGGGTGATACCAACTCAGCCTGGTAGCATCAAGTCAAAAATGAATGAGCATAGTAATAATAGGGAGGCAGAACTATGGAAAGGCAGAGGCTTATCTGTTGCTTATCTCAACTGTTGCTCAAATTAATTGCATAAAATGTGAAAAATTACATATTTGAATTGTCAGCAAAGTCTCAAAACTCAAATTTGCTTTAATCAGATTAAACAGTCAACAGTCAGTGAGAAGAGTATCTCGTGACAGCTCATTTTACTTTTTATGTGCACATGAAGCAATATTTCTGAGAATCTTAATATTTAGTGTGGATTTATGTTTGTATGTGAGTAAGTAGTGGTACACCACTTTTTGGTAAAGGCACCGCATGCGTCACTGGTCTGGGTATGTCGATAAGTGTGCAATTATATTTTTGCCATTACAATTGTGTGTTGCACAAACAACTGAAGTGGTATGAACAGCATTTCTTCCATGAAAGCGGTACACGCCCCTCACATTTTCCTTCAACCGTTGAATTTCTCTTAATTGATCCCTCAAGCACAGCATGAACACTGCACTACTTTCATTTCCCTTAAAAATGCTCACTTAAGATTACTGGCCCGCATGAGAAGCTGAAGATATGGCTAAGCTTTGGAAGTGTTTGAAGAGAAGAATATACCTCTGCAAGTTTTACATGGATCCTAAGGAATAAAAACATATTGAATACAGGTTCAGAAATCACTAAATGTATGCAATAGCTGGTGAGTTTGAAGATCATTAAATATTAATTTTAGATACATTTCCACTTTTTCCAGCAATAATGTGTATTTTAGTATGCGTAGGGTTATGTGCTGAAGGAAATATTTATACATTAAATACATTAAATATCTTGATCAATGAATATCTATTTCTACACTAATAATGGGGGGTGGCCTAGTGGTAGGATACCTGCCTCTGGACCAAGAGGTCGTGGGTTCGAATCCTACCTCCAGCACACCACCACCGGGTTCCTGAGCAAGACCCTCAACCCCAAGTTGCTCCAGGGGGACTGTCCCCTGTAGTTAGGGAATGGAAGTCGCTTTGGATAAAAAAAGCATCTGCTAAATGCCATAAATGTAATGCATGCTCAGAGTATTATGTTAGCCAGGAGCAATGAAGACACATTTATTTACACCTTACTTGTTGATGCTCAGGTTTTCTTAGCAATAGCTTAAAAAGTTAGAATCCAACATTGTATACCCCCTCACAAGGCCATGATGTCCAAATAGGTGAACTAGGCAGTTGCCCAAGAAAGTGCACTATGTAGACAAAAGTATTTAGACCTCTTAACTACTGAATTCTGATGTTTCAATCATATCCAATGCCAGAGGTATAGAAAATAAAGCATGCCAAGACGTTTTGGACAACGCCATGCTTTCTACTTTGTGGACACAGTTTGGGGAAGAACCTTTCTATTCCAGCATGGCTGTGCTCCGGTGCACAAAGCAACGTCCATCAAGACATGGTTGGTTCAGTGTGGCTCAGTTTGGTGTAGAAGAACTTGACTGGCCCGCATAGGGTCCTGACATCAACTCCATCCAACACTTTTGGGATGAACTGGAACGGTGATTGTGAGCCAGGCCTTCCCGTCCAACATCAGTGGCTGATCTCATAAATGCTTTACAGAATGAATGGGCACAGAAACTCAAAAATCTTGTGGAAATCCTGCCAAGAAGAGTGGAAGCTGTTATATCTGCAAAGGGGGACCAATTCCATATTAAAGTCTACGTATTTGACTCCAGTGTAATTAAAGTACACTTGGGGTAATGGTCAGACTTCCCAATATTTTTGTCCATATAGAGTACTTTAAATCTTTTTGTCCTCCTCCAAAAATGATTGTCTCTCTCAGTCCCCCCTATGCCATTGGATCAGAGCGTCGCCATCTCTGCATGTAAATCTGACAATTTCCAATCCCATTGACCCAAGTCAACAAAATCTAAAGCCCACCACCTCACCTTGCCCAACCCACGCCGCAACCCACCGCCCCCCCATCCCAATTTATACACAAAACTTTTGCGACTGCACTGAAAGTGCAGGGGCCAGTAAAATTCTGTTTCTGCAAAATGACACTCTTCATAAATGGAAGGATGAAAAAAAACAAATTGAAACACTGTACATCTTATTGTTGTGACTTGCACCACATTTCAAGAGTCCTGTGCTGTTTGTGTGATTAGTTTCTGTTGAAATGTTCCATGTGGGTGTGGGTATTGTTTGTCATTTTCTTAATTGAAAGATCAAAAAATGAATGACTATAAAATGATAAGAAATTTGTCTACTGGGAAAAATGAATAGTTATTGGCAGCCATGAAGCCATCCAACAAAAATAACTTTTATTTTAGATGGTATGATTACACAACAGGTCTTCTCTGCACCAGCTGTACAGACTGATAAGCTTCATTGTTGCAGTTTACCTCAAGAAAAAGATTGCCTGACATGCAAAACCAGGCACAGAGTGTTTGTATATGGCTTATTAAAGCAGGAAAATGCAAAGCAAAGCAAAACAGCATTAAGAACATAAATGTGTAAAATGAGTGGTAAACAATTGCTCGATATAGGTTTCCTCCCTGTCATAGGAGAGAGCAGAGCTGTGAGGCTGAAGGGCTGTCCGTCGCATGGAAAATAGTCTTTAATTGCTTGGTTAATTAATTTCGGTATTTGGTTAGTGATCATTTTTGTTAATGAGAGAGAGCAGTAATATTACTACTGCAAAACCTCATGCACTGTAGTAAACTCAACATTTTCTGCAACAGTCAAGTCAAGTTTTTTTTCATCATTTAAGCCATATACACAGCACATCACAAGACTACACAAGTGCAGGCAGGTCAGGACTACAACAGAGAGTGCAAAAACAAAAGAGTAACAGCACGAGAATTTACAGAACAAGGCAACATACAGTGCAATATACAGGAGCAATAAAATCACTAGTGTGAGTGAATACAGTATTATGACATACAGTATTCTAGCAGCAGAGTCATTAAGTGTGTAAAAATGCAAAGAAATGCAAAGATTGAGGTAGACAGCAATACAAAATTGAGCAAAAGTAGCCAGCAGCAGCAACAGGGTTAGAAAAAAAATAAAAATACAGCATATAAATAATTACCGGGTATTTACAGTGGCAGTTGGGGAATAAGTTTTCTTTGTTTTTGTGTAACAGTTTAATGTGTGTATGCCGTGGGATTAGAAGAAAGGAAGCAGTTCAGTTCAGAGTGTGTATGTGTGTGTGTGTGTGTGCGCATATGTGAGAGATGTAGTTTATTATTCAGTTTTGATTTAGAAATCTGATGGCCTTGTAGAAGAAACTGTTCCCAATCCTTGTCATTCTCACTGATCAGATCCACAACAGTCATATAGTCAGTGAACTTGATATTGCGGTTTGAATTGTGCATTGCTGTACAGCGGTGGGTCAACAGTGTGGACAGCAGAGGGCTGAGCACACAGCCCTGGTGGACATGTTGCTCCTGATCCTGAACGACTTCTCCCAGTGAAGAAGTCCATGATCTATTTGCAGACCCAGCAGTTGCAGCTTTCCCATTAGATGCTGAGGAATTATGGTGAATACTGAATTGATGTCTATGAACAGCTTTCTCACAAAAGTGTGCTTTTTGCATAGATGGGATCAGTCCATATGTGCAAAAACTATGTGTGAAAGTCAACTTGCTGTCGTCTTGGACAGCAAAAGATACAACATCCATCTATCCATCCACTCATCCCTCCATATATTCTCTCAGCTGCTTTTCTCTAATGGGCGCTGGAGCCTATCCCAGCAGTCATAGGGTGAAAGGACACATGCAGCACCCTTAATGAGTTACCATGACCAAGGACAAACTCTCCTCAAGGATCATACTTAGGGGAAAAAACTTTAAATGTTTTATGCAATCAGGCCCTGGTCTTTAGCGTAAGAAACAGCTAGCCTGTATGCTCTAAAGGTCTGTGATTCAACATCTCTTAAGTGCCACCACTACAGTTGTAATCTGGCTTATGGGTATTTTTGGACTCATTACTTTCCAAACTCAAATCCTTTTGTTGCAATTAGTTCATCCCTCTGGCTCACTGGCATGAATATGCATGCATTGCAAATGTTAGCTTTTCGTGTGATGAGGAAGGTCTATCCTGGAATTAGATTACATCTTTTAATATTAGATCTATTTGTGAGACAGCCTCTTCCTGAGTCTCAGAAGGCCATTTTAAGAACAGTCAGCATGGAAAATGTAATATTTACCCATGACATGTAATGGAGGTGAAAGCAATAGGAGCCAAAAGGCTGGGCTGTTGCTATTAAGCTCAACCACAGATAGATTATTGCTGCAAAAGACATCAACTGGCATATTCTGCTTTTAGGTTTTAATCATCAAGTTTTTATGTGGGCTAAACAGCACACATGGATTAAAGGGCTAATATTACGGATGACTGAATCTGTTCTTGATCCGAGTTTGATTTTGTAACCAGACATAAAGTTTCAAAATGTAGCAGTCCATATGGTCCATCTTTGAAAACTAAGCTGCAAAAACACTCTATTTTGAGTCTTCTCATGACAGAAAGAAAAAAAACACTTTCACATATTCAGTCAACAGCAGTTTAACTCCATTCACACCAAAGTTGTTTCATAATTTTCATGTATCAGTTTGAAAAGCACTGTAGAAAAAAACAGTCTTCTTACTTGTAAAGAAGTTTAGAAACTTATATAGAAGTCATAAGTGGACCTCAGTGGGAAGAAAGCACAAGAGGGATATGCTAATGAGTTCATTACTCAGTAGGGAAAATCTTCTGTACTCGGTTACTGGCATTGACACACAGGGATGAAAAGTTGTGCATAGCATCATTATTATTTCACAGCATGCTAGCTGAAATGACCGTGAAAAAAAGAGAAGTGTGAAATTAACACCTACAGCAGATGGTTGAAGACCAATATGATACAGCGTACTTTAGGAACCAGTTTCCTAGTGTAGTCTTGCTGCTTTTGCATCAGAGCAGAAAAATGTCAGTCTTTTAAACAACTACGATGCAAAACTTTGAGCCATGCTGTAAAAGCCTTGACTGACAAGTTAATAATGGTAATAAAGCTACAGTTGGGTCATTAATGTTTATAAATGAGTGACAAATGTGTGGATTATCACATGGGGGCTGTGAAGAGGAGAATGTTTACAGTAAGAAAAGGACAGATTAAAGATAGAAAGGACTAATATATATATATGGAAAGTCAAACAGGAAATAATTAATTAAACCTAATATATATAGAAGGAAAGCGGATATATATGGAATGAAACCTGATATATTTTGAATGAAACCTGATGAATATGGAATGAAATCGGATATTTCACTATGTAATCCTGCTAATTGGGTAAAATGCTGTCTTGATGAATAGATTGAAGGATGTCTGCCTTCAAAGAAAGAAAAAAAAAATTAAATCATCTTTGGCTTTTATTGTGTGAACAATTTTTATTGTGTGAACAATTTCTATTTTACACCAATTTTCCGAATAAAATATATTTAGAAGAACTATGGCGTGTACGCAAAGTTCTGAAATGATATTGAATGAAGAACGCGATATATATACAATGAACATGAAATTAAGGGCTGGCACGGCTTTGTCCAACTTGACTGGGTCTCCTCTGTACGGCGCAAGGATTAACAACTGTATCGATAAAGTCATCATTGTTTAAGAGAGACTGGACGATTTCCCTTGCTTTACTTGGGAAATACAATTACGAAGGTTACTTGTTTGACCATCATATTTGCATAGACATATATAAGTAGACGCCACATTCACTGTGTACCCAGTTGACACAATAAGTCAGCGTGTTCGCCATATTGTGAGTGGCAAAAGCACCACGTATAACTGATATAAGTAGACATGGAAACTGGGGGTCCTGATTAAAAAATGATTAAAAAAACAATGACGTTTAAAACAGTATCCTTTACATACAACAGATTTTGGTGAATTGTTCGACTTCGGCAGGCAATCTGGTCTTTTTTAAACAGTGACATGATACACTCCGTGACAAAAAATATAAACATTTTATTGTGTAGACATGGGCTTAATAATTTTTGAAAACTTTTCACTCATGTCTCTCTCTCTCGCTCTCTCTCGCTCTCTCTCGCTCTCTCTCTCTCACACACACACACACACACACACACACACACACACACACACATCATGTGGTTACTGTGTTATCACTATAGTGGCTAGATATCAACTATATACAAGACTGGGTCTAAAATCTTTGGAACAGAACTGTCTTACACAGGTTTTTTCTGTCTTGCAGTATGGTGCAGCCATAGTTTGTGGAAGACAGACACAACTAAAGACAAGAGCACAAAATGATGGTTGCCAATTCCAAACTGATTGATCAAAGATACACTGACTGCTTGTCCTGATGTTGACTGTCAGATAACACGCTCCGGTACTTTAATCACCTTGACTGTCCACTCATCAAACCTCCATTGTTTTTTTTTTAAAAGTGAGCAAGTGGTAGCTTTGAACATATGATGCCGGTTCAGCATTTGTTATCAAACAAGCATGGCACATATCACAAGACATCTTTCTCAAAATCTGAACGACAAACCCTGGTAGGGCTGAACAATTGTTTTGCTTATATTTGACCATTATAAAATCCTGTTTTATAGTGCTTATGCTTAGTTTAGTTTGGAGACTATCGAACACAGGAATGCATAACTTTGCCTGACTTAGCTAAGGTTAAGATTTATAAAACGGGATTTTATAATGGGCAAATATAATCAAAACAATTATTCAGTCTTACCTTTGAAATGTAATCCCTCGGGATCTGGTTTGGAGCATACAGCCCCATGCAGAACATGCCTGAGGCATTTTATCCACTACTTCACTCCACAGCAGTGCCTTTCCCAATATGGCGACGACGTTGACGAACGATGCAGCTGATCATGCAGCATCTAGTAATATATGTCTGTGCGTAATCGTTCATCCTCGCGCCGTACAGAGAAGACCCAGTGAAGTTGAGCAAAGCAGTGCCAGGCCGTAATTTCACGTTCATTGTATATATATCGCGTTTTTCATTCAATATCATTTCAGTACTTTGCGTACATGCCACAGTTCTTCAAAATATATATTTTATATGGGCAATTAGTGTAAAATAGAAACTGTTGACACAATAAAAATCAAAGATGATTTAATTTTTTTTTTGTTTCTTTGAAGGTGGACATCCTTCTCTCTATTCATCAAGACAGGATTTTACCCATTTACCAGGATTACACAGTGAAAGATCCGATTTCATTCCATATATATCAGCTTTCATTCTATATTTGTCAGGTTTCATTCAATATATATTAAGTTTCAATCAATATATATATCCCTGTTCATTCCATTTATATCAGATTTCACTTCATATATATCGGGTTTCATTCCATATGTATCTGCTTTCATTCCATATATATCAGGTTTCATTCCATATATACCAGGTTTCATTCCATATACATCAGCCTTCATTCCATATACATCAGCTTTCATTCCATATATATCCAAGTTCATTCCGTTCCATGCACCAGTCACGTGACGCACACGTGTCACAGGAAATGAGCGCATCACAAGGTGTATAAACAGGAAACAGGTAGATCGTAGTTGCTCGTTCATTGAGTCTCATCTACTCGCCCTGCTGTGTCAACCCTGGATTCATGTGAGTTCTCACCTACCTTGTGTGCATGAATGTGAACGTTGGTTCCGATGGGAATCCTGACTCTTTTATAGAGCGTTTGCAGAACAACGTGTGTGATTTTACCAACCCTCTCGCTTCTGTCTGCGCTTGGGTTCATCCATCACGCTACACGGGCGAACTCCTGGCCAGGTACGGAATTAGCTTTATAGTGACTTTTTGGGGTATTTCTTTTGCAGAACTTGAAATCATGTGTTATAATTTCTAACATTACAGCTGTTGGATAACACATCCCCTCTTATGAGCCATAACGTAATAATAGTATTGTTGAACACTATTTATTTACAACTATCAGTATATATTTATGGCCAATTTGTAAGCTATATTTGATAAACTTGCGGTAAGCTAATGACACTGTATGCTAACCCTAGCGGAATGCACCATTTGTAGTGAGCACATGTAAGCTTCATAGGGATTTTTCTAGTCTTCATAGTACACTTCAAGAACTGTTCTACCTACGTAAAAAGTTATCTGCATGCAACAGTATGCAGCTTAGGTAGGAGTTAGGTGGGAATTTTAAATGCATTTTCCCCTAAGCTTCACTGAGGGTGCTAAAATTCAAACTGAATGCATGCTTTTGCTCCTTGTAGATCATTTTGCATTGTGCCTTCTCACAAACATCCATCTGATTTAGAGAGCTGGAAAAATGTTATTTTTATGGTAAATATTCTTTTAGCCTCTCTTGGAGCTTTCAATGTCTCTGTCTAGCTGCTATGACTGCTGCTGCTGTTAAAGAATGCCTCAAAATAACAAATGTCTTTTGAGACACTAATGCAAATTAATGCCTGGCATTAAAAGGAAAATAATAACTGATAGAAAATTGGATGGTTGACATTAGAAGCTCAGGCTCAAGTAGAAGATCTTATCATCCACATTTCCAGTTTCTTCATCATCTCCATCAAATGCAAACACATAATGGAGAGACACGAATTCTGCTATTTTCCAAACTTAAAGCTAAATAAAGTGCATGTTTAAGTATGAGCTCTATGTAAATACATTGCAGTTGCACCTGAAATTGTCAAAAAGGCTTAATATATGAAGTAAGAGCAGCAAACACAAAGAGGTAGTGCTGATGGTCATAATACTAAATGGGAGGACTAAAAATAATAACATAACAATAGCTCAGCCATTGCAGCCTCAGATTTCAGAGTCCCTTCCCAACTATAGCAATGGAACAATAAAATGAGGCGTCAGCAAATGTTTAAACTGTTCATGCATTTGAATGTTTAAACGTTGCCATGTACAATTACCTAAGAGCTATAGAAAGCTAACAGATCACAGTATAATTCACAGTAGCACTGTGTCCTTTATCAACCCTAACATGTGCAGAATTTGATTTAAAATCAAATCATTACTGAAAGGTCTGTTTAATATATTACCTGAATGCCTGAACTTCAGACGTCCTTGTCACAAGTCCCAAATGTCCTTTATTTTAGTCATAATTTATACAGCAAATTTCATAAAGGCACTTATGAGAAATGAGCATTATACCATCCGCCACTTGTACTTACTGTAAACTGATCATTGTAGGTTTGAAAAAAGTGAAAATTAGCTCTAATGGATAACAAATAAAAAAAACACTTTGGGCTAGATGTATATAAGCCCCATCATTACCCATTCTTATTTGTGATTGGATCTGGGAAAACCCTTCACATGGGGGCATTTGACCTTTTTTGAGATTTTGATACCATCTGAAAGCCTATTTCAAAATTGTTTTCATTATTTTCATACCTTGTGTCATGAGTTGGTAGTAGACAGGAACGTACCTTGTCAGTAGTTGTGTCCGTGTAGCGTGAAGGATGAACCCAAGCGCAAGATAGAAGCGAGAGGGTTGGATAGTTCACGCAGTTTGTTCTGCAAATGCTCTAAGATAGAGTTAAGATTCCCACCGGAACCCACGTTCACAAACATGCAAAGAGAAGGGTAGTGAGTACTCACATGTAGTAGATTCATCATCGGTCGACGAGGCAGGGGACTCAATGACTGAGCGAAGAGGAACTACTCACATCCTGTTTATTTCCTGTGACCCGTGCGCGTCACGTGACCAGTGCATGTGACACCTTGTCCCTATCAAATCTTATAATTGCCCAAAGTCATTTGAACAGTTGGAATGGAGTTTTTGGGATGGAATTTTGAGAAAAAAAAAACACTTTAAAGACGAGGATTCTAAATTGAATCAGTACAGTAAAGTAGCGGAAGATAATGAAGATAATGAATCACTTTAATTTAGTAAAATATTAATTAGTCAATGTACATACAAAAAAGGTCACTTTGGCATTAAGCATCACACAACACTCATAAATTAACAGAACATTCAGTATGTCTATATACACATTCAATGAGTTTAACTTATTGCCAAGTTTTTAACTCGTTAGTTATGAAGAATTTTAAGAGTAAATAACACAAAAGACTCACACAAATAAGGTTAATTTTGGTTCCAACACATCATATTGATGAAAATAATAATGATAATAATAATAATAATAATAATAATAATAATAATAATAATAATAATAATAATAATAATGATGATGATAATAATAATAATAACCGTACAGACCGAAACAAAATGTACAGTAATATGTACAGTGATTACTTTATTGTTATCAGGCATTTACTATTATACAATA
>JBBJLS010071302.1:0-11210 GCA_037577275.1 Bryconaethiops microstoma | reverse complement strand
TATATGCGCTGTATACTTTTGTGTTAATATATTCAGACACACCCGTGTGTGTGTGTGTGTAAGCAGCTTTAGTAACTATGGTTACAGGTAATTCCGTATATGTTACATTTCATTGAAAATGAATAAAAGCCATTGTATTATGGACTATGTGCTGGAACACCCTTTGTGTGATCATCACTTACCTTCTCACACACACACTGCTGTCCAGATTAGTGATCATGTCCTCTCTGGAGAGACAGAAATAATACATGGCATAAAAACTCTTCGAGAGTTTCATCTCTATTAAAAACACACAATGGACCAGGACATTCTTTCCTATGGGTTGAAAGAGGAAACTAACACTCAGGTGGAACCTGTTACACAGAGACAGACTCCACCTCATCTCACTTACAAACAAACGCACCATAAGCTTCTCTCTGTCTCTCTCTCTCCTATGATGATGCATGAACGTGTTTCCCCTATTCTCATGTTAATCCAATAATAGAGCTTCTTAGCTCTGGAGCTACAGGGCTAATGTACCCAGTAATGGAACCCCCCACCGATTAGCATAATCCATTGCCTCAAACCAACAGGATTATGCTAACTGTTGGTGGAGTTAGGGGGTTGCTAAGTGGTGGAGATAGGGGATTCATAGGATCAGGGGACAACTGAGGACTATCTCAGTATCATATTGGAAACCAATACAATTATGCTAACTGGTGAGGTTAGGGGTTTTTGCTGAACTTTTGCCTGTATGTTCCGCACCTCTGGAAGAGCAGCTGTATGAGTGTGGAGGTGAAGGTAAAGGCCCTGTAGGTGGACAAGAAGATCCGGGGATAGTCTGGGTCGTCACACTCCGGCTTGACCAGCTCAGTGACCAGCCTCTGTATAGTGGCCGCCTTGATTCGCCGGACCTTCATCGTGCGGTACTGCACACAGCCATGGGGGCTGGGCTGTGACGGGTGGGCAGGGTCAACAAAATCAGCAGGGTCACATATACGGTGAAGGGTCACTCCATACACAACACCATCCTCCACCTCCTCACCCCACTCCTGCACAGGGTCCTACACATACACACAAACACACAAACACACTTAAAAATACAGTTCAATATGACACAGGCCGAAGAGACGCTCTCTAGATCCAAGTGACACCCTCTAGTTCTGAGAGACGCCCACTACTCTCTAGACATACCCTCTAGTGCCAAGAGACTCCCTCTTGTCCTTAGATATGCCCTCTAGTCTGAACTTCTGAGAATCGAACAGAACCCTCCCCTGCTCCTTGCTGGCCACCGAGAAATGCCCTCTAGTCTCGAGATAATGAGTTTGCCTTAAAATAGCATTCTTGTCCCAAGTCATAAGAAAGCTGGAGGAGGGCTTTGTTTTTCCCTTCATGTCCCCAGTTTGGAGGTGAAGTGCAAAAAGAGACTGAGGTTTAATCTTTACCCCACTGTTAAATCAGTAAATGGGATTAAAAGTAGCAGTTTGAATGTTTGATGCTAATGGAGCAGACCTCATCACCTCAAACAGCTCAGCACCACAGAAAACACTTATGTGGTTTGTGTGAGGTGGAAACATCTCCAACATCTCCACAATCCCTACAGGTAGAACGTTCTCCTGTTCCTTGCTGGCCGAAACGTCTGAGCCAAGGCGCAGGGTGCCGACCCTCTTCCGTCTGGAGACAGGACGTTCTGCTCAACACACACTCACAAGCAGAGTCAGCCTTTATCTAAGGTGGTCAATCTTTAACTCTCCCTCCTGAGGGAACGTGTCCAGAACTGGAAAGGTCACAGCCTGCGAGCACTCCCAAAGCGTTGCCCTACGCTTAAACGAAAAACCATGCGCATTTCAGACATATTCGACCAGCCAAGACAAGTTCGGGGAAGTTTAGTTCTAGCTATAAGGCTAATGTTGCTAATCAGAAACAGAGTGGGATCCAAAACTGGGCCTCCTCCACAAGCAGCCAGATGCTCACCATGCTAACAGTCAGCAGGTTCAATTAACCCGGAGAAGGTGTTTACCTGGCTAATGACCCAAATGACTAGCAGGACTTAGTTTACCGAGTAAAGCAGTGGGCAGCCACCAATGGGGGGCGCCTGGGGAGCAGAGTGTGGGGACGGTACCTTGCTCAAGGGTACATCAATGGTGCCAATGGCAGTCCTGGGATTCAAACCCAAGGTCCTCCGATTGCAGGGGCAAACCTCCGATTAGCCTCAAATGCAAAAACTAAAGAAGCTAATGAGACTCGATCTCAGAGGAAACTGGTGGAGGTTTTTTTAACCGAGTCAGTTGTTGGACGTATCAGGCTTGTCACGATACTGAAATTTCAAACTCGATACCGATACTAAGGATAGTGCTCGATAAACAGGAACATTGTAATAAATAATTTAAAGTGTGCTGACAGGACCATCGTTGCAGTTCTCTGTGGAGGAGAGCTTTGCGACCGGCCTCATTCGATAGGTCTCGGGGAGCTGAGTGTCCCTGTAAAATTTTTGCGGCACTAGGTTTTTCCCCGGCCAAACTACGGGGCAAAAATGCACCGTTTTAGCCGGAACAGAACTTGGCTGCACATTTAAAGGCACACAACACTTTTTTCCCCCGCCCTCCGTAGAGAACAACAGGGAAATGTTTTGGACTAATAACTCCGGATCCCCATGGGCCAGGGGGGCAAAGAGCTCAATGGAAAGGTCTCACGGAGATCTACCGGCATATAAAGTTTGGAGTGGCTGGGTGCTCGCCCCGCGGAGCGAAGCGGCTCAGAAAGTCCGTGCTCACGGGACCGACGCGCCAGTTCTGCAGGAAGAAGAGCTTCGCCTCCGGCCACGTTCGATAGGTCTGGGGGAGGTGAGGGTCCGTGTAAAATTTTGGCGCCAAGTTGTTCCCCAGCCGAGTTACAGGGCAAAATGCCACGTGACAGACGGCACAGGACTCATTTAAATGACGCACAGGACGCACCTTTAAATGAGTCCCGATCCGGCTGTCATGTAAACATTGGGTCCTCCAGGCAGCCAGGGGAGGGCCTGCCCACTGCAATGCCTGTTGAAAATTGTTGTCTTCCAGCGATTTCAGTGAACCGGCAGATACAAAACTGGCATTTAAGTATCAATACCAGTGCTAATTGATATCGAACTTGATACAAAATTTTAGTATTGATTAGTATCTGAATCTTTTTTTTTTTTTACAACATTAGGAAGTATTTAGACGAGGCAGAGAAGAGAAGTCCAGCACAGTCACCATGGTAACAACCTCATTATAGCAGGCTAGATCACACCGTTGTAACACACACACACACACACTCTCTCACAAACACTTACACACAGTTAGCCCTTCAAAGGAATCAGGAAGGAGATGCCATGTCTGACCAGTTCGACCAGCCTGCAAGACACGACTTTCCACGATACACTGGGGCACTTCCGAGGAAGACGGGTAAATTGGAACTGACTGAACCAATCATTACTGCATTAACCTAATCAATTCAATACTGCAGCGGATGATTCCTTAATGATTCTTTAAAGAACAGTTTTATAATGACTCTTATATTATATCATAATATTCTTTGATATTATGATTCTTTAGAAAATTATTCAATTTAAATATGCGTTTTGAGGAAATGGTTCGATTTATTTTCTTTATTTTTACATGGATAGCTTGATTGGATTATAAATCTGGTTCTTTACGATGTGATTAAGTTATTTAGGAAGATTTGAATAAGATGTTTCGTGCTCAACAGAATTACGCGTAAAAATACACTGAACACACAAACACGGCTGGAGGTCTGCTTAGGCAGCAGTTGAATACAAACGAACAAACAAACAAGTTTTTTCATGTTTGAACTGATGTGTATAAACATAAAATAAATGTTATGATTTATTAACATCCAAAATCAACAGAATCACCACCTTCAGACAGCACCACTGTACCACTGATCACCATTTTCACAGTACCACTGATCACCCACTAATCAAACTCAGCCTAGGTGTTTACTGAGCAGCACGAACTCCAGAACAAACAAACCTACAAACAAAAAAGCACCCTCATGGAAAACTGCTGCACAGTTTAAAATGGAACGGACAATTTAAGGTGGAACCATTTAAGGTGGAACACAAGACTGAAGCTTCACAGTTAGAAGAGCAAAGGTGAAACAGTCCAGGAGCAGAACCAAAACCACAATAGCCCCAAACAAACAGAGAATTGGGAACTAAAGATTAACACAGAAGTGGAAGTAAAGTCACGAGAAAATCTCCTAGAGTACAAAAGAGCAGCACGCGAGTCTGACCGATTTAACCGACAAGTACTGGTTTACCATCGATAGCTGCCATCTGCCCATCGTGCTCCTCAGCTCAGAACGAGCTCAGGTCCATCAGCAGCCCAGTGCGAGCCCAGACACTTCTGAAACGCAACGCGACTCCCTCTCTCTCCCTGTGGAGCGCAGGTGCGCGAGTGGGCGGGGCAGAGGACGTGCATGATGACGCGAGCGTGACGCACTAGGGTGTTCCTCAGAGGGTTTCTTCAGGTGTACTGCAGTAAAAGGAGAACTCCACCTAATTTCCAAACTTCTCACTTCACAGTGGTGTTCGGTGTAAATCAGTTCACCAGACTCTGGTTTCTCTACAGTGGAGGTGAACGAAACCAGACATCTCCAACACAAATACTGTCGTTTTATTGACTATTGACCCTCAGTGAAGCTCCACGTCTCTCTGAGTGTTTGTATGGATGATGACCATGGTATAATAGCGGAGAATCTGAACTAACACATTTTTATTGGTAGGGACTGTTTTTCCTCACGACGGCCTGCATGTACCCTCCATCATGAATGGTTTTAAATGTAGGACCAAACGCTTCTCAAAACTCTGGTAGAACAATGGCTCAAGCGTCAGGTGGCGCAACCATAACCATTGGAAAACTTTCTGTGAAGAGATTTTAAAGGCAGATAGATGTCTGGCTCCATTCACCTCCACTTTGAAAAGATCTGACTTTGAGTTTCTTCACTAAACTCACTGTGAACCCACTCTGCTCACCTTAAACACTGCATTAGGGGGAATTTTGAACACGGGTGGAGTTGTCCCATGAAAAGCCCTTTGCTTGACACAGCCAGAATCAACACATTCAAATCAGCTTAATCACAGTCCTGACAGCAGGGCTCTGCACCACGTGCATCATATGACAAGAGAGTGAGCTTGAGAACACACACACACACAGAGCATAGACTTTGCAGCAGACAAAAAGCCCACTGTTAGATTCTGGGGGACTCATTAATGAGGCACACAAACACATGCACAGCACAATGAGCCCACGGATGACAGTGAGGACATGCAGTTCTGTTCATTAAGACAGAGAATGAATCAGTGTGTTCACACTCACCCTGCACATGAACGTCTTCCTATCAAAATGAATAATTTTGTGAGTCATTAAATTCTGCATCATTGAGGTTTACGGACACACACGTTTCACACATGTTTACTGTGGTGTTTGCAGCACTGTTTACTGCAGTGTTAACAGTAATGTTTAGAGCAGTGTTTACAGTTATGTTCAGTACATTTACATTACATTTACCGGATTTAGCAGATGCTTTTATCCAAAACA
The DNA here is from genome assembly GCA_037577275.1 of Bryconaethiops microstoma. NCBI lineage: Eukaryota > Metazoa > Chordata > Actinopteri > Characiformes > Alestidae > Bryconaethiops > Bryconaethiops microstoma. Next base: position 5,649 of record JBBJLS010071302.1, on the reverse strand, counting down.
ACTTCCATTCCCTAATTACAGGGGACAATATCCGTGGAGCAACTTGGGGTTAAGGGTTATGCTCAGGAACCCAGTGGTGGGATTCAAACCCATGACCTCTTGGTCCAGAGGCAAGTGTCTTACCCACTCATTATCATCATCATCATCGGGCGAGCTTGTGTGGCGTGACAACATGAAACCACTCCGACTTGTCCCTCGCTTTCCTGGCAATCTCTTTGACTGAGAGCTTGACGTGTTTGTCTGAACTCACATATCTGGAGATTTGGTCCAGATATGTCTCTCTTGGTCTTCCAACCCGGTTTTGTCTGACCTCCGATTTGTAGAGAGTGTAGATGTTTGCCGGCTCTTCTTTGTCCATTCGGAGACAGTGTCCTACGAACTTAAGTTGGCATTCTCTTACGAGTTCTCGTATTGGCCACTGAGCACATTTCCTGTAGGGCTCTTTGTTTTTCATGTGGGCATCCCATTGTCTAATTCCCAACATGATGCGATAGCATGTTCTGGCAAAAACGTTGAGTTTCTTCATCAGCGTCTCTGTAAGAACCCATGTCTCACATCCATAAAGCAACACAGATGTGCATGCTGCATTGAATAACCGCATTTTAAAGTTGATAGGTCTGGCGGCTCTCAAGATCGGTCTAAGTTTGTTGAAGGCTACCCATGCTAGAGCTATTCTGGCACTGATATCCTTTGCTGTTGACCCAACATAAGACCTGAGGTATTTGAAGTCATCGAACATCCCCAATTTGTTGGACAGGTGAGTCCAGGTGATTGGACAGGTGAGTCCAGGTGAGTGGGCAGGTGATTGGACAGGTGAGTGCAGGTAAGTGCAGGTGGGGGGGGACAGATCTCACCTGTGTGTCTTGCTCACTCGTCAGCAGGTTGAATCTGGTGAGCTGAACTCTGGGCGGCTGCAGGTCACCACAGTGTCCGGCCGAACGTAGGAACTTCTTCACCTGGAGACCAACACACACTCTTCGCTCTGCTTTACACAGCTCTACAGACGCCTTCATCCTTCACTACACACACACACACACACACACACACACACACACACACACACACACACACACACACACACACACACCTCATTCTGCAACATCAGAAACCGTAAACAGGTAAGACAGACCAAAAACCCAATCAGCTCTGAGAAACACAAACATCACCTTCACCTCAATCGGTGAGGAACCTCAGACTCGGTGAGAACCTGAGAATACATTCCTGATGATCAGTGTGTCTCCAAAACCACCACACTGACGAGTCTCCTTTAACTGCTTCTATAAGCGTATGTTTATTTACCTTGTTTATTTGTTATTATAAACCATTATTTAGTTGTTGTCTTAAGTTGTTGTTTATTTATTGCTTTAAACTGCTCTGTGATGTTCATAACAAATGAGACACTGACCTGAGGAATGATCTCTGAACTCTAATAAACTACAGAGACAGGGCGGGTCAAGCTTATCAATCGATAACCTGCTTATCAATAACAACGACAGTCGTTATCATTACATAACCTCACACTCATTAAAGACTGAGGAGCGTAAACTGAAGTCCAACCACACTCACGTTTATTTAATCCATTCATCCCAACTGTTAATGTTTCACTGCATGAGACACACACACACATACACAGAGTAAAACACAGTAAAAAACTCACTGCGGTCATGCTGCAGGCTATTCGATTGCTCCAAAAGTTCCCTCAGTTCTGTGTGTGTGTATGATGGACCCCTGAACCAACACCCTCCTCCACTCCCTCTCTCACTCTCAAGGCTGTGATTTCACCATGTGAGTGCCATTATGTTATGTTTTCTAAACAAATCCAACAAACAAACAAACAGCAGAAATAATCTCTGCAGAAAATCCATGATGAACTCAAAACTGAACTCAAAGGCTGTTTTTGCAGTTTAGTCTCTGTATTTGGACAGGAGCGTGGACGGTGTGTGTGTGTGTGTGGGACTGAAACACAGTCCCAGAACACACGTTTCATCAGTAAAAAGATGAGTCAGCTCATTTATAGTTCTGTTAATCAACAATAAAGTTATTCAACAATAAATAATTACCAAGGAATGTGACCTTTTCAGTGTATCATATTCTTCTGCTCACAGACACATGCGCACACAAACACATGGGCTGTGTTCCAAATCTCCTGCTCTGACCGGCAAGTCTGGAATGATCAATGTGTCTGAAACTGTCATGCTCATTACGAGGTGATTAAAGTGCCCATATTTATCACCATTTAGTTTTGGACAAATCATTTAAAAACATGTAGCTCTTAGTAGCAGTAATTCCAACCAATCAGCTCTCAGCAGCTGCAATGCCAACCAATCAGCTCTTAGTAGCAGTAATGCAAACCAATCCGCTTTCAATAGCAGTAATGCCAACCAATCAACTCTCAATAGTAGTAATGTCAATCAATCCGCTCTCAGCAGCTGCAATGCCAACCAATCAGCTCTTAATAGCAGTACGGCTGAACAATCAGCTCTTATTAGTAGTAATGCCATTGTGTGTGTGTGTGTCGGACAACAGTCGAGACATAGAGCTCTGCGTCTCCCCTATGTTAAAAATGCTTCCGGGCCCATGAGCTTAATACTAATATACTAGTAGAAATATGTAGGGTTCCTAGCATAAATTAACAGTAGCCGAAATGCTAAATGAGCTCTCAGTGGAAGAGTGCGCAGATATGCAGCTCAGATTGGATTTTTTAGCAGATCAGAGCAGAAAAGTGGTTTGAGAATCAGATCAGATGTGAGGTGTGAACAGAGTGTGGACATACCACCTGATATTATTGTTACTGAGGGGTCGGAGGTCAGCAGGCCTCACTTTTAGGGAATGATTTGCACTTGCGATAAACCTGCCAATCCTGTGCTGAAGCTTGAGACACACACAAGCACACACACAGAGCCAGATTGTCAACGAGCCAGTGCATACACATGCACACACACACGTATCTTACATAATGAGATCGAAGTGAACCAAGTTCATTCAGTACACACATACACACAGAGGACCTCCTCAATATATTTAAATCATTTCACTTTAATGTTCAACTCAGCAATTTTAATATCCATATGTAAAAACACAGTTGAGTGGCTAATCTAATCTGATCGATCAACTCTAATCATAATTAAATAGTTCTCTCACTTTTTTGTTTATTTCAGAATAATGAGCATAGTGTCAGATATTTATTAGAACTGAAGCTGTGGATGATGTTCTGCCATGAGGGCCCATCAGCAAATATGCCAATGTAGCGGTGGGGAACCCTCAGGATGACCAAATTATTTCGTAGACATCTGTAACTCCTAATTCATCTTTATCCAACAGAATTCCATCACTCTAGTTTCTCTGGAGGTTCTAGATCCACCACTGACTGGGAATGTGAGTGGAAGTCTAACCAGTGGGTGTTTCTGATGGTCTGACCAGTAGGTGTTTGTCAGGTGGTGAACAGCAGAAGCTCACTTCACTCACAGCTTCATCTGAAACCCACTTGTGGAAAAGGAAACCTGATTCCGCATGTTACTGCGTAATGTGTGTGTGTGTGTGTTTTATATTTAAACACATATCTCTTCGGCAGTGTATCTCAAACAGACGGAAGCGTGTTGTTAGTAACATTTTTGACAAAATAAAACAGATTTTAACCACTCAGTGTGTTTAGTCCATGTCTCGGTCATGCTGTTTATTATTTAGGACATTCAGACGAGATCAACAGGTGACTCGTTTCTTTGATTTGTTTATTCAGGAAACTCTGGAATATTACAGACTCAGCCACATTCCTCAGGTAAACACAAAGAAACATGTTCAAATAATCGAGGGGCAGGCTTTAACTCATTAGAGGACTGATCAAGGAGAAAACAGATTTTTCGTTTGTTTTCAACCATTCCAGTTACTCTCAGGTCCACATCTGCAAATATAGCAGCAGCCAGTTTTGAAATCCTTTGTGATGTCACAGACAAACAGCATGCACTTATATCTACAAATTTAACCCACCAGTTAGCCCCCCCCATTCAGCCAAAAGCGGTATAGCCCCGCACTTTCAGCCTGCAGCAGTTTAGCCCCACCCATTCTGCCAAAGCTGTTTAGCCCCGCCCATTCAGCCCAGTTTGCTTTTGGAATGAGGCACAAAACAGAGGATCCAGTCAGTACTGAGGTCATAAGAGTCTTATAGGAGTTCTGCAGTCACTCACAGTTTAACAAGTTCAACACATGTTTTTTGGATTAAAGGTTTACATGATTACATGAATACAGTCGAATTTTTAAGGGTTAAAGTTTTTCGGCTGACTGGGCGATGTTTCTGTTCCACTGCTAAACTGAAGGGGGCAGTAGTGCATGAGTGTAGGCAGGTCTGGACCAAAAATGTCCCCACATCATCCCTGAGCATATGAGAACAGCACCACCATCCCTGCATAAAATACCAACAGCTACATATCATATACAGTGAAGTGCAAAAGTCTTGAACCCCCCACAATACCGCCTAAAAAGCATCTGATTGGCGACGGCTTTATTTTATTAGCATCAACGACCGCAAACACTGTCAATTCTATCAAGTACCTTAATAGAAAAAAAACACGATGGAAACATTGGCCTCCCCGAAGCCCATATCTCAACATTACTGATGCGGTGTGGTTAATTTGGACCTGAGAACCGAACAAAAGACAGCCGATGTCCAAACAAGAGCTTTGGAACGTCCTTCAAGAAGCCTGGGGAACTTTTCCTGAAGAAATTACAGGAATGGTTGTCTAAGAGAGTTCAGGGTGTGAACGGTGGTCATAACTGTGCTCAGAACAAATACTGACTCTAAAGCTCGTTAGAGTTAAACAAACCTTCTTTGCGTTTATACTGTATTTACATGTGTGTTTACTCATGTTGCTGTAAATCACTGTACCAACCTACTGCCTCATTTTCCTACAAAATATACAGAAATCAGGGGGGCTCCAGACTTTCACAGTAGTGTATGTACTGTAAACTTTATACAATACAAACTTTGTTATAACTATCCACTCTTACATAAACTAAAAATGTTATCAAGTAAAATATATACTAAACTATAACCAATTTTCATATCAACTATAAACTTTACTGATATTCTCTGACTGCTGAAATTAATCAGCTGTTTATTGATTTTAAACAGATACTGAGTTCAAAGCATCTCAAAATGTGTCGTAGCCACGGTTACAGTACTGTCTTCCATCCGTCACCTTTCATCTTTCATCATTTCAATTAACATCTCCGCCGGTCAGACACAAACACACACACACATGCACGCACACTCACGCACATACACACATGTACACACACACAAACGCACGCACATGTTCGCACACTCACGCACATACACAGACACACACACACACATACACCCTGCAGTACGGAATCACAGTTTGCCCTTCCTCTTCTTCAGGCGAGTTTTTCTCTTGGTTTTGGAGTCAATGATCAGCTGTGACTGACGTTTGAGCGACGCTCGAGTGATGACATCCCCTTCATCAACTCCACTGTCATCCTCCTCTGTGGAGAGTGGGGGTGTGGTGGTGGGGGTGGGGAAAGATGGAGGGTGCAGGATGGGTTGTAGGGGGAGTGGGGGAGGGGGAGAGATGATGGAATTAATGCTGTCAGAAAGAGAAATGTCTCATGTTTCTGTATTTTTTTTTTTGTGTG
>JBBJLS010071301.1:0-11211 GCA_037577275.1 Bryconaethiops microstoma | reverse complement strand
ACCCAGTGCTAAGTCCCGTTTTGCTTGGGGATCAAATACTTATTTCACTCAGTTTTTTCTTGATTTTTGGTTGATATAAATGATAAAAATGAAACTACCTCATAAATTAGAGACTGTTCATTTTTTTGTAAGTCAGAAAACTTACAAATTCAGCAGAGGACCAAATAATTATTTCCCCCACTGTAGATTAAAGTGAAATTGGTTATATGTTGGGGGTGAGATGGGTAGAGGGGGCGAGATGAGTAGAGGGAGACAGGTAGAGGAAGGTGAGACATATCGATTAAAGTGAGATGGGTAGGGGAAGGTAAGACAGGCAGAGGAAGATGAGATGGGTAGAGGAAGGCGAGACATGTGGATTAAAGAGAGACAGGGAGAGGAAGGTGAGATGGGTAGAGGGGGTGAGACAAGTAGATTAAAGTGAGAATGGTAGAGGAAGATAAGATGTTTTGTGGGTGAGATGAGTAGCGGGAGATGGGAAGGCAAGACAAGTAGAGGTGGTGAGATGGGTATACTGAAGTGAGTTGGACAGAGGAGGCGAGAGAAGTAGAAGAGGGTGAGACGGGTAGAGGGAGGGAACCCTTTGAACGCTTCTGGCATAGATCCATGCCGCAATAAATGGCAAACTGAGGTCATACGGCAAAACCACTCCTTATATGGAAGTTCCATTGATTTGTGTTGATGCTTGAGGTGTCAGACGTCATGCTGAGTGTTGTTTGGTGCTCCTATGTCACATAGAACCAAAGTTATTGTAATTTAAAAAACATTAAATAATAACCATTGCTGGTGTTTTAAAAATCGCATCACATGCAAATGTCTTAAAAAATGAAAAAAATGCAGATTTCTTTTAGGTCTTAGAAACAAACAGAAAAAAGATATTGTGGAGAACTTTCAGGATAGTCTCCGCTCACAAGTGGGTGGGTAAAAACCCGCAGAGCGAAAGGGTCTGGAGAACAGCCGACAGCGGTGAGCATGTAGGAGAACAAACACCGGTTTTAGACTGTTTTACACCAGTTATATTTACTGAAATCTTTTTTTTACAAATACTCTGAGTTTTAAGTGACACGGGAAGAGGAGGGTGAGACAGGTAAAGCAGGGTGAGACAGGCAGATTAAAATGAGATGCACAGAGGAGGTGAGACGAGTAGAATAGGTTTGGGGTGAGATGGGTAGAGGAGAGTGAGACAGGTAGAGGGAGGGAAGACGGGTAGATTAAAGTAAGACGGGTTGAGGAAAGCAAGAAAGGTAGATTAAAATGAGACTGGCAGAGGGGGTAAGATTGGTAGATAAAAGTGAGATGGCTTGAAGAGGGCTAGAAGGGGAGAGGGAGACGGGTTGGTAGATAGAAGTGAGACGTGTAGAGGGGGCAAGACAGGTAGAGGAGGGTAAGATGGGGAGAATTAAGTGGGACAGGTAGAGGAAGGTGAGATGGGTAGATTAAAATGGGACAGGTTGGGGGTGCGACGGGTGGATAAAACTGAGAGGAAGATGAGAAGTGTAGGGGGAGATATGTTGTGGGTGAGATGGGTAGAGGGTTCGAGAAGGGTAGAGGAGGGTAAGACAGGTAAAGTGAGATGGGTAAAGGAAAGCAAGACTGGTAGAGGTGGTGAAACAGGTACAGGAGGGCGAGATATTGACCTAAATTGCTGCCATGACTCTCATTTCTGCACCAAGACAAGTATTTTTGCAGAGAGATTTGCCACAAAGCCACCGCCTACTACAGCCGTTTTGTATTTGTGTGTGTGTGTGTGTGTGTGTGTGTGTGTGTGTGAGAGAGAGAGAGAGAGAGAGAGAGAAAATACATCAAGCTATTTGCTGGTCTCACTCCCACAAGGCTGCTTAGAGACATTTCTTACTTTACGAAAACCAATATCTAATATAAATTAGTCAGTTTCCACTACAAATAATTCAGTGTCTACTATTAATTATTCAGCATCTACTTTGAATTAGTTTCCAGTATGGTTTATTCAGTGCCTTCTATCAATTATTCAGTGTCCACCATCATTCACCAACTATCTAAACTATACTTAACTAACTAAAACACTTAAACTCAGAAACTCTGAGTTTTAGTTTGAGCTCTGAAGCCGGATAAATATCTTTGGGTTATTTAAAAGTGCAAATAATAATAAAAATAATTATCATTATCATACTATATTATTATTTTGTTATTATTATTATAAAGGTCAATAAAGCTGACTTCTGTAGTATGTATGTTGTTAATACAGAACTGTGTGTGAGAGTGTTTGTGGAGGTGAGATGACTCCCTCTCTCTGAGTGATGTGTGGGTGTTTAACCCCCTCCTTGTGCTCATGTCTACTGCGTTGCTGCTGCAGACTCGTAAGAGAACATGTTTCCTTGACAACTTCATGCCCCTCACACACACACACACACACACACACACACTACTGACTGAGTTGTTGATGCCTGTGCAAAAGCCCCAGACTTATCAGTCCTGCTGCTGTAATAATAATAATAATAATAATAGCTGCAAGTTCTCTGGGCCCAGTAAACACATCTGAATATTATTTTTTTTTATGACACTATAAAAGGTTAAGATACTGGACATCATGGAGAAACTCTCACACACGAACTTAAAGTGGCGAGACGAATTTGAAACGTGTATCATCGTCGTAATTTAAGCAGCAATAATTACTCAGACTGGGATGTGTGTGTGTGTGTGTGCAGGTTGGTGTAACATCATCAGGCGGATTGTGGAGATTTCACTGTGGGCTACCAGCCTGTTTCCATAGTAACACACTTGTCAGAATCCCGTGAAGCACAAATAGTTTCTGCAGAACACGAGGTGTGTTACTGAAGATCATCTCACAAACACACACACACACACAGCTTTACTGGTTTGGTCCTCATGTCTCAGCACTACAGCAGTGTGTCTGTGTGTGTGAGGGATTAAAATGTTCAGATGTTCAGGTTTCTCCTCACAGATTAATGACCTCTTCGAATCTTCAGTGTATGGAATGTGTGGAGTGTGAGGACTGTGTGGAGAGTGAGGAGTGTGTGGAGAGTGGAGTGTGTGAGGAGTATGTGGTGTGTGAGGCATACGTGGAATGTATGTAGAGTGAGGAGTGTGTGGTCTGTATGGCGTGTGAGGAATGTACGGAGTGAGTGGAGTGTGTGAGGATTGTGTGTGACAAGTGTGTGATGTGTGAAAAGTAAGGAGTGTGAAAAGTAAGGAGTGTTTGGAGTGTGTGCAGCTTGTGAGGAATGTGTGGACTGTGTGTGGAGACTGAGGAGTGTATGGAGCGTGTGAGGAGTATGTGGAGTATTAGGAGTGTGTGCAGTGTGTAGAGACTGTAGAATGTAAGGCGTATGTGGTGTAAGGCATGTAGGATATAGGTGGAATGTATGTACAGTGAGGAGTGTGTGTGTGTGGAGTGTGTGCAGCGTGTGAGGAATGTATGGACTGTGTACAGAGTGTGCAATATGTGGAGTGTCTGAAGAGTATGCGGTTGGTGTGGAGTCTGTGAGGAGTGTGTGTTGAGTGTGCACTATGTGAAGTGTGTGAGGGGGAGTGTGTGGTTTGGTGTGGAATGTGTGAAGACTATGTGAAGGGGAGTGTGTGTCAAGAGTGTGTTTAGAGGGAGGAGTGTGTGTATATGAAGTGTGTGAGGAGAATTAGGAGTGTGTGAAGAGTGTGTGGAAGTGTGTGCAGTGTGGGGAGTGAGTGGAGTGTGTGTAGTGTGTGAACGGGAGTGTGTGTCAAGAGTGTGTGGAGAGTGAGGAGTGTGTGTATATGAAGTGTGTGGTCTGTGTCGTGTGAGGAAGTGTGTGTAGTGCGGGGAGTGAGTGGAGTGTGTGTGGTGAGTGTGTGGAGTCTGAGGAGTGTGTGTAGCGGCCTAGTGGGTTGGATACTTGCCTCTGGACCAAGAGGTCTTGGGTTGGAATCCTACCCTCAGCCTACCAACACTGGGTTTCTGAGCAAGGCAAGGCAATGTTGCTCCAGGGAGACTGTCCCCTGTAGTAAGGGAATGGAATAAAATCCCTTTGGATAAAAGCGTCATGTAAATATAATGTAGTGGTGTGCAGTGTATGAAGACTATGTGCATTGTGTGAAGTGTGTGAATGGGAGTGTGTGTGTGGACTATGTACAGTATATGGAGTGTGTATGGACTGTGTGTAGTGTGAGGAGTGTGTGAAGACTGTGTGCATTGTAGGAAGTGTGTGTGAAGGGGAGAGTGTGTGTAGAGAGTGAGGAGTGTAAGGAGTATGTGGACTGTGAGTAGTGTGAGGAGTGTGTGAAGATTGTGTGCCTTGTAAGAACTGTGTGTGAAGGGGAGTGTGTGTGTGTAGCATGGGGAATGTGTGGAGTGTGTGGAGAGTGAGGAGTGTAAGGAGTGTGTGGACTGTGTGCAACATGTGACAAAAGTGAGGAGTGTGTGGAGTCTGAGAAGTGTGTGATGAGTGTGGGGATAGTGTAAGAGTAATGAGTAATGTGTTGAGTGTGAAGAGTGTGTGGAGTGTAAGAGGAGTGTGTGGAGAATGTAGAGTGTTTGTGAAGTATACGGAGTGCGTGGAATTTATGGTGTGTGAGAAGTGTGTGAGAAGTGTGGAGGCGTGAGTAATGGTGTAATAATTAAAGCACAGATATCTTAGTGTTTTAATCTGCAAAAATTTCATCTGAACACAAGACGGCCGTGTGTGTATCTGTGTGTTTTAAGGCCTGATATACTGAGCTGATTAAGAAACGCTGACATTTCAGCTTCCACACTGAAGCTTCTCTCATGCACATACACACACGCAAAAACTCACACACAGCGTTCACGCACATTATTAAGAGCTACAGAAAGAATAAAAACAGAAGTAGCTGCAGAAACAAAGATCGACATCAAGAACTGATTCAGAAAGAAACATCCCAATACTCGCCCCCATCCTTTGCCCAGGGGTCCAGCAGTCCAACAAACTGACAGCCCAGTAGTCTGACAATCTGACAGTATGACAGACTGACATTCGGACAGTGACAGACCAACATTCTGACAGACGGACTGTCCGAAAGTCCAACAGACTGATAGTCTGACAGAATGACAGTCCTACAGACTGACAGTCTGACAAACCAACAGTCCGACTGTCATTCTGTCTGTCCAACATGTCTGGAAGCATCTGTATCACTACAGGAGAAAAGCATCATTTATATCATGCAAATAAGGCTTCATCCAGATTTCAGCTGTCCCAGTCCCCTGACCGTGCATCCCCAACATCATCATCATCTTCTTCATCATCTGTCTCCTTGGAGACCCTCTTCATCCTCAGCATCGCCGCTTTGATGCTCTGCTCCAGTTCAGAGTCTCTGCAAGGGGTGGGTCCTGTAGGAGGCGGGGCTTTCTTTAAGGTCACACCCTGACGGATAGCTGACAGCAGGTTGTCTCTGATGTCTGTGGTCTCCGTGGACATTTTCGGGACCCTGGGTGTTACCTTACGCAGGTGGACCCGCCCCCTCTGCAGAGATGCCAGAACAGCATCCATCGAGCCTGTGATCAATAATCAATAATTAGATGCACAGCAGGAGACATTCTAGAACATTTATGGAACCTAATTCAGAACAGTCTTTAAAATAAAGTGGTCCCTTAGAGTCACGTGTGAACACACCACAGCACACAGTATGAACAGTGAAATTCTTTCTCTGCATTTAACCATTCTTCAGTGTGTGGAGACGGTACCTTACTCAAGGGTACCCACGTGGTGCCACTGGCAGTTCTAGGATTCAAACCCACGACCTTACATTCATAGGGGCAACCCTCCAACCACAAGGTCACCAGCTGCCCCAACCTTTAAATCTAGAGCCTCATCTTTTTAATAGTTAATCTATTTTAGGCGATCTGTGACGTGATTCATGAGTGGTTGATGTGATCTGTGATTGGCTAATGTGATCTTTTATTAGTCTGAAGGACTAATGAGGGAGATATTTAACCCCTGGAGTCCAACCCTTGAGAATATTCCCATCTAACAGCAGTGAAGCTCCAGGAAACTCGTAACTTTCAACTGGTGTATCCATGGTGAAGACTGGAGAGGCTGATCATTTCTCACCTGGGTTCTCCTGCAGGGTGTTTTTGGGAGACAGAGCAGGTCTTCTGTCGCTAAGTGGCAGGGGTGGAGCCTCCAGGGGAGGGGGCGGGGGAGGTGGTGGAGGGGGCGGGGGAGGTGGGGGAGGGGGTTGAAGAGGTGGGGTTAATGTTTGTTCTGACACAGCTGGTCCTGTCCCCGGAGGCAACAGAATTTGAACAGGGATTTCCTTCTGCTTCTGACTCCGCCCCTTTCCCATGGGCCTGGGGGCAGGGCTCTGAGAGACTTCCCCAGCAGGAGGAGTCAGAGAGATGATTGACAGTGGCTGGGATGAATCGTCAGGAGGTTTCGGCTTGCTGCGAGGAGACTTCAGCATGTACCGACCAAGCTTTTTCTACATACACGCAAACACACACACACACACACACACACACACACACACACACACACACACACAGAGGGAAAAGGACAGCCTGAAACTGTTAGGAAAGAGACCAGAAAGCTGAGCTGAATAAAAATCACACACACACACACACACACACACACTCAGTGGGTGGTTAAATGAGCAGAGTGGATTGTGGGTAATTACCTCTCTGAAGGAGCGCAGTCTGCTGAGTGTTTTCTCTCTCTCCAGCTCCACCCACTCTTTCTTCTTTTCCTCCTCCTCCTTCCTCTTCTCCCGCTTCTACACACACACACACACACACACACACACACACAGACACACACACAGTTAGATGCTGGTTGTTGTAGGTACTGGGCAGGTGGAGGTTGCAGTGGTGACTCACCTGATGTACTGAATGGTGCTGTTGATGCTGAGTGACTTTCTGTTGCAAAGCCATCTGCTGGAGTTCCCATGCCTTTATACAGCTCTCCTACACAACCATAATCAATACCACAATCAATACCTCGATCAATACCAAAATCAATGTCACTATCTCAGTCAATATCACAATCAATATCATTATCACAATCAATATCACTATCACAACCAATATGATTATCACAAACAATATTACTATCAATATTTGACAAAGTGTGTTCAAGTGTGTTGGAGTGTGTTGTTGGAGTGTATTAAAGTGTGATAGCATGTGTTGGACAATGCTAAATCATCTGAGTGTGTTGAAATGTGTTAATTTGTGTTGGAGTAAATTGGAGTGTGTTGGAGAGTGTTAAAGTGTACCGGAGTGTGCTGAAATGTGTTAGAGTGTATTAAGGCGTAATGGAGTGTGTTGGAGCATGTTAAAGTGTGTTAAAGTGTGTTGAAGTGTGTTAGTCTATTGGAGTGTGTTAGAGTGTGTAGTGTGTGTATGTGCAGAATGTGTGTATTGTGTGTAATCTGTGTGTGTGTGTGTGTGTGTGTGTGTGTGGTCTGTGTGTGTATCCTACGGTTCCTGACTTTTGCTCTTTGTGCACTGTGTGTGTGTAATGTGTGTGTGTACATGACTGTGCGTAGTCTGTATGTACATGTGTGTGTTTATGTATGTAGTGTGCGTGTGTTTACCTTACGGTTCCTGATTTTAGCTCTCTGTGCAGATGTTGCTGCTCTTTTTCTCTCCAGCTGTTGGAGTTGCTGGTGCAGGTGAGAGTGGGCAGGGCTACAGTCAGGGTGGGTGGAGTCAGTCTGGACACACTGTAACTCCGCAGGGTCTTCACACGCATCATAATACACCACCTCCTCCTTCAGCTCTGTCTCACACACACACACACACACGCACGCATGCACAGGCAGATTTGGTCATTAGTGTGTGTGTATGCGTGTGTGGTAAAAGCACTCTGTCGCCCCCTGCTGCCTGTATTCATATTAAACATAAACCTTTAATGGGGACATATTATGCAAAACTCACTTTAAAAAAAAGTTATAATAGGTCTATGGACTATACAAACCATTTTAATGAAATTTTTTGCACAAACTCACTCTCACATAAAGAGATCTCACCAGCTTTATTCTTGACAGTTTCAGTCCCTTTCAAAATGAGCTGTTTGGACTACTCCCTTATTTTGATGTCAGAATAAGGGAAAATTGCTTAGAACCGCCCCTCATCTGTCGAGCCCCACCCACTGGATTAGTTAAGGATCCAACATTTTTGTCTACTGGTTTTACGAGCACGCATAAGCCACCGAGTGCTATGGCTACAGGCAACGGCAAGTCAGTGTTGTGTTCATCTTCCTCTGGGTCTGACTCGGGGTCGAACATATAGGGCTGTATAGCGCCTCTGTTTTCTGCTTTTTTCACTTGTGTTACATGTTCCAATACTTTTGCCCATCTAGTGTATTTTTCACTCTTTCTTTCTCACTCCCTTCCTTCCTTCAGCCTTGTCACCATGCAGGCATAGAACCACTGTCACAGATTGAAGGAAAGAAAGAAAGAAACACTTTCACTGGTGTTAAAGACATGCATTCTAATGTAAAATCCAGAATTTAAACGCGCAGTTTTAGCATGGGATGGGTGGGGCGTGGCCAGCAACAGCTTGTTTGCATAAAAGGGACAGAGCCCTTAAACGGCTCATTTTGAAAGGGACTGAAACTGTCAAGAATAAAACTGGTGAGATCTCTTTATGTGAGAGTGATTTTGTGCAAAGAACTCCATGAACATGTTTTGTACAGCCCATAGACCTATTATAACTTGTTTAAAAAAGTGAGTTTTGCATAATATGTCCCCTTTAAGTTGTATTATTATTATTATTTTTTTTATTATTATTATTCGAGCTGGAATTTGGTGCCTCTTCTCCTCCTACAGTTTTTGAAATATTGGCGTGGTTCCACTGCCAAACATCAGTTAATATTCAGTGTAGTGCAATTTTATTCAGATTTTTGATCAGTTGATCAGGAAGCCAATTATTGATCATTTAAAATAATTGATTTGTGTGGTTGAGTCACCTGTGTAAGGCATTGGGAGAGAGAGGAGGGGTGAGTCACCTTATAAGTGTATAGTGGAGGGAGAGTCTGTGATGTCATGGCTGTGGTGACCAGAAAGTGACAAATCGTGGAGCAAGACATCAGTCTTATACTCTTAGACTCATAAACAGACTTGAAGACACTAAAGCTCAGGTCAGTTATAAAAAAAGACGTGTCACTGTCTGTCGTGGTTTAATTAAAAATAATCAGTCGCTGGACAAACTTTTACCACCCATTTTCGTGCAAGAGCGGTTCGCTCCACCCATATACAGCCGTCCTTGACCATGATTGGCTTGGTAAGAGACAGCAAGTGATTCAGTGGTAAAATGTGGTGCGCAGGATAAAGAGAGTCAGAAGAGGTGCCAGTTTGGTACCACACAGAATTTTTTTAAAACACAAACTTCATTTTGGCCATAAAACCTATATGACAACCACGTAAACACACGTCGCATTTTCTCACAGAAATGCAATCTCCTTACATATTGCTGCCCTTAAAACTCCAGCTGTCCAATTTGTTGACCAATGTGACATGATGGAGATTATAGCACAGTGTGAAAAAACAGGAAAAATAAGGAAAGCTGTTTGGGATATAGTTGTGTTTAAACTTCTCGCTGCTACTGTGCGTTCCTGAAGGCTCAGAGATGGAGGATTTGCCTTTAGAACCTTGTGAAGATTATTCTTGGCTAGTGATGGTAAACCCGGACTGTAAAAGGTTGCGTCTCGGCGGCTGTGTGTGATTGCAGCAGGATGCCGGCGCATGTCCGCCAGGCACACAAACGCACGCTTTGATCTTCGCCTGACAAAACGGAGCTGCTTGTGAAGTTCAGGGGCTAATTACAGTAGACCGGCCACTTCCTCACTTCCACACAGCCGCGCTCTGAGGGGACCGGTGTCAAACATGGGCATGTATTATTGTTCGGCAAGAGCTAGCTTACAAATGAGGCTTGTCTGTTGCCCACACAGATCATTCCCCTGTTCCTTATACACACACACTCGCAGAAACACACACATACACCAAGGGTGTAAAAATGTTCCTAAAGGTGCGGTTTCAGTTGCATCAATGCTGGACTGGTCTAATCAACTTTCTTTCTAATCATACTCAGTCAAGTGTGAGCCCAGTTTTTATTTTTAGTCTCATTCAGTGTAAGAATCAAAAGGATCAAATCAAACTGAAATGAACCATGACTCAGTTTGAGGTTTTGGGATGCACTGAATCCTTTCCAAAAGCATCCTAATTGAATGGAGTGATTGTGAGGTCAGGGAGAGGTCACTCCTCAAGGCTGACCGGTGGACGGTGAAACTTTTCATGCATGTTGAACATGCAGCACCATTTCTGTGCAATTTGACTTGTATCTCTAGGCACTTTGCAGTCTGTCACATTAAAACATTTGTTCCCATTTCTTTCGTTTAATCTACTCAGTATACCGAAGGCTTAAAATAGTAGTTTTGCATCAATGAGGTGATTCAAAGCAAAATATAAAGAAGTGAGAGGTGGCTCAAGACTTTTGCACAGTACTGTATGTAAATACAGGGTGTCCTCGCGTCACGACAGTCTCAACATACAACGGTTCCATGCTCACTCCCATAAAATCGTTAAAAAATTGAGACGTGAGTGTTTTGGCTTACGCCGTAATCACCGTACTTACGGACTACGTGGGCGAACTAGTTTGGTTGTGCCCGGCGGAAGAATACGCAGTAATGTGGCATATGAGTGAGGGAGCTGGCGCTCCCAGTACAGTACAGTGTACAAATACCTTATATTTATGTCCTTTTTCTGGCTTAGTTGTGTTTTTATGTTCTAGAGAATGATTTTACAACTGTGTTAGCATCGGTAGGTGACTTATGCTAGAATGTGTTTCCACTCATGCCAAAATTCGGGTTACGTCACTGTCGTAGGTACGGAGCTGTGTCGTAACCTGAGGACCCCCTGTACATGGTATCGCTTCAGTATGTAAAGTGTTCTTTGGTTCTCTGCAGTCATATACACCCCCGGCAAAAAAATGACATGTCTTATGTTTCAAGCAGTAAATCCTCTCCACATTTCTGCATATTTTAGTACACAATTACTGTTCATTCACTGAATTGAAGGCATAAAAGCCGTCACCGGGGGTGGTCACAAGTTATATCGCCAGTAGCTTGGAGTCCTAGAGAACACAACTGGCTTTACCCTCTCTTTTCCTCTCTGTGTCACTCTCTCTGTGCCTCTCTCTCTCGCTCTCTCTCACACACACACACACACACACACACACACACACACACACACAGAAAGAAGAGAGGGGAAGCCCCCTCACGCACTGTCTAT
>JBBJLS010071300.1:0-11212 GCA_037577275.1 Bryconaethiops microstoma | reverse complement strand
CCTCAAGGCAACCCCTGCTGGCCGCAGGCCAGAGTGATTCCTGTCGTCCTCATTAGCACCCTCTGGTGGCCGTGAAGTGGAACTGTTACACCTTCCAAGAAGAGTGGAAGCTGTTATAGTTGCAACGGGGAAGTCCTTGTTGGTGTACTGCACAGACGTCCCAATACTTTTGTCCACATCATGTACTTTGATCATTAAACTTCTGTCATCACCCTTCCCACTGACCAGACCAGACAACACCCTTCGACCTGCTATCACACTTTCTGTAATTCTTTGATTGGACCTCTAATTTTAACCTCTGTAGTTTGGTAACAAAAGTGAAGATTTCAACTAACAGGCTTCTTTGATCATTGCATTCAAAGCAAAATACAATGTGCTGCATATAGAATATGTTAAGCACAGTTAAGCACTGAAGACATTCCTCTCACGGACATGGGGTAAGATCTGACCTGAAGCAATAATAATGAACTAAAAGGTAGAAGTCTTCAAATTAGTGCATTAAAACAAAAACAGAAAAGTCTCTCATACAGAATGAGAGAGAGAGAGAGAGAGAAAGACAAGAAGGAGGAAGAGAGAGCAAGAGAGAGAGAGACAAAGAGAGACAGAAAGAGAGAGAGACAGAGGACAGATTGTACAGTACAAGCTTAAAGCTATCTTGCTTCCTAGCTGTCTTTGCTTTATAGTCTACACTACACTCTACTCTCAGGGAATGACACACTGCACTGCTGTACTACTGGAGACACACAAATGTCTGTACAGTCAAGTCAAGTCAACTTTATTTATAAAGCACTTTAACAACAGCAGTCAAGTGTAGTCAGTCTTCTATTGCAACTCTTTGTCTTTTGCCACCAAGTATAAAGATGTCTTATAGGGTGTACTTTCTTTAGATGTATATTTGTCTTAACCCAACTGATAAAAGCACCAAATTCACATTTTCCTTTTAGTTACCAATATATCTGTGAAATCTAATGACTAATGGGAATTGTATAATGGAAATGTAATAGAAGTAGAAAGGAAGTACAATGGATATATAATGGAAAATATTACCAGCTTAGAGAGAAAAGAGCCAAAACTGAACATGGTAAAATAGTGTTTAGTCAATATGCTGTGGCTGCTGAAACAAAAAGCCAATCAATATAAGATCTGCACTGACTGTAGCTTTCAAAAGCTTTTCAACAAAATAAAATGAAAAACTCAAACAGGACTTAAAAAAACACAATAACAAAAGCAGCTCTGACAGAACCATTTTTGGCTGGTACGACTCCATGGCGGTTTTGGGACCATGACCAGCCATAAACTGTACTGCCGACATGTCAGCAGTACTGTTACTGAGGTAAGATCCGATGGAAAATCAAGGCGTGCTACAGCTTCCATGACATCGCTGTACATTTTGTCCTAAGGACAAAAGCATGCCCTAGAGGGACCCCAACATGTATCAAACATGGACAACAAATAAATGAGTCAGAATAGAACACACACAGCTTGTGGAAGGTCATGAAGGCCATTTGTTACCCCTTTTCCTTTGAGGATGAGGCCAAAACAGGATTCAGATGGTGAGAACTGAAGAAAACAATGCTTCTCTGCCTCTGCTTCCAAAATTCCCACTGACACTTCCACATCCACAAGAGACTTAAAGAATTTGTTACTTTGAAAGCAACACCACCCACTTGTACATGATTTCAGATACGTAATCAGTGACCTGCACGAATAATTTTTAAAGCTGTGAAACTCATGAGAAATACAATGATGAAACAAGTTGGAAGCACACACAGACACACAGCAGGGTGTGTCAATCCGTCACAAAAATGTTGCATGACTCTGCACTGTATGCACTGTATGCAATCCGTCACGTGTGCAGTTGCATGACTCTGCACTGTAACATATTCATAAATTGAGATGACTACAGAACTTGGTTGAAAAAAAATTGAACTGGAAGACTTTGTTGAGAGAAATCACAAGGAAAACTGAGAGTTGTCTGAATATTTCAGTTCTTTTTTCAGGCCTTTCTTTGTGGCCTTTGGAGATCAAGAAAAATGTAAGCTGTCTTTAGATGAATAGGACACACTTCTACCATTATGTTCCTAATGTTAACTACTTAGAGACCTTTCAGTGACAATGTTATACACTTGGGGATTAACTAGGAAAAATTACGTTTTCATATTTTTGAATTTCATATATTACAGTAACCTCCCGCTTTTCTCCGGGGTTAGTTCCAAGAGCACCTGCATATAGTGAAAAAACGCCTAAAAAAACGCCTATTTTCATAGTGTAAACCCTAAAAATGCTCCCAAATATGCTCCCGAAACACTTTAATTTAATTTAAAACTCATTAGCCTTAAAGAAAATGTAAAGATTAACCAGTATCCGTTCTGTACAGTTTACACTGAACTCCAGCAGTGCTAGAATGTAAATACTGATATTAAGGCTGTATAGACTGTACTGTAATTCATGCACGTGCCTTTTCTTTGGTGTGCGCTGTTGTTTTCATTGGCATAAGCTGTTAAATACCATAATAAATTCATTTAATTTACAGTAATACAAATACAGGGCTTTAAGAAGAACAAAACGAAAAATACAAGAACACTCGACGCGCTCCAAGGGGGAAATTCTGGACTGCTTCTCTGTCAAAGGGCAGCAGCCAATCAGCGGCAAGGAGAATTAAATAACATGCTCGGTTTGGCTACTTTCAAACCTCCCGCCTCTGAGTACAGTGAGGGATGCATCAAAGGGCAGCAGCCAATCAGCGGCAAGGAGAATTAAATAACATGCTCGGATTTGCTACTTTCAAACCTCCGGCCTCTGAGTACAGCTGTATTTCACCATCCCAAGACGCGCTTTTTTTGTGTTTCTCTCCACAGTACCAAAACATTTGTAGTTATTTTATATGGAAATGTAGCTGAATTTATAATAATAATAACAATAATAATAATAACAATAATAATAATAATAATAATAATACATTTTATTTATAGTGCCCTTTTCATCACAAGAAGGGCTACAGATTAGAAAAGAAAGAAAGAAGAAAACAATGCAGGCATTAAAAAAATAGAAAGATTATTAAACAATAAATATAGAAAAACATCTAAAAGGGGCAACCAAAGGTTTTGTTAAAAAGAAATGTCTTAAGACATTTTTTAAAACAGTCAGTAGGTTGTGGTTCCCTCAGGATGTCTATGGCAAGAACCTTGCGTGTGACAACCGAAGCATTGGGGACCTTAAGCGCCATTAGTTTAAACGCACTCTCCACGGATACGGCAGGCCCGCTGAACATCCCTAGACATGATGGTAACTCATGGCGTGGATGGCGCACAGGTTTGTGTCCTCGAACAGACCCACCAAGTAAGCCTCGCTGGCTTCCTGCAGGGTCATGATGGTGGAGCTCTGGAAGCGGAGGTCGGTCTCGAAATCCTAAGCGATATCACACACCAGGTGCTGGAAGGTCAGCTTGCGGATGAGCAGCTCCGTGGATTTTTGGTAACGGCGGATCTCTCTCAGAGCCACCGGTGACCGGAGCACTCTTACGATCCGCTTTTGTTGCCAGCTGCTTCCTGGGCGCCTTACCACTGGTGAATTTGCGGGCGGTCTGCTTTGTTCTTGCCATAGTAGCCACGAGAAAAAATAGTGAAAATAGTAGTAAAATATATAGACTATACAATACTATGCATTGATCGGATGAATATTTACATTAAATCATAAAACTTTTAAAAATGGGCAAAAACATGCCAGATGGAGCTGCATCAGTCTCGACAGCATCCCTGTAACCTAGCAACCTGATAAATGAAAATTACGTTAATATTTATGTTACAAAATTATAAAATTATATTTTTGTCTAATTAAGCAAAAATATACGAACATTTCTATATTGTCACGAGAAAAGCTGTGACGTCCAGGCCTCGTCCGCCACGGCCCCTACAGGATTTATGTTAGGGCGCGGTGCTTAGCAACCTAGCACGAGGACGAGGGGGCGTGGCGGACGAGGCAGGGACGTCACAAAAGAAAAAAAATGTGGAGGAGATCTGCCTTTTCCGCCCATGTGCGGGGGGTTCCGCGAAAAATTATTAGTGTGGTTCTGAAACTGAGACTGAGACTGAAACTGAGACTGAAATCGCAACTGCTGATCCACGTATAAGTGAGGGGTTACTGTATCTGTCTTTACAGATGCCATCATGATTACCCACCTATAACTTATGAGCCACTAGGTAGGTAGGCTTTATGAAGGTGCCTTATATCTACATTTTATCTCTTTTATCAGCTTCACAGCTCACAGGGATGCACTTTATAGATTGCTTTTACAAGCTGTAGTTCATCTGTTTCTCTGCACAATTCATTAGCCACGCTTACCTCTTTCATTACACCAGTGAGTCGGTATTACAGTAAACCCCTGACATTCGTGGGGGTTAGGTTCCAAGAGCACCCGTGAATTGTGAAAAAACGTGAATTTGTGATGTGGTAAAGAAATGCCTAAAAATGCCTATTTTTATAGTGTAAACCCCAAATATGCCCCCAAATAAGCTCCCAAAATATGTAATTTAATTTGAAATTCAGCTTAATACATTAACCTTAAAAAAATGTAAAGTGGTGGGGTTTGTGGGTGATGTGCGTACGTCTCAGCTTTTGTCCAGGAAACAAAAAAAAAATATTTTGAAAAGTGGGGGGGATATGGATCCGGTGCCCATGCATTTGACCACACTATGATGGTTCCGGTGCAAATACACTGACCACACTATGATGGTTCTGGTGCCTATGCACTGACCACACTATTAGATGCACTATTACCATTAGATTAGTCCACCTTACAGATTTAAAGTTATTTATGATAGATCAACTGATGCTGCACAGTTTGTGTTAGTGGCCATTTTGTGGCCACAGAACACCACGGGCTGGATATCCTGGATGGACTTTCTCAGCCCAGTAGTAACACTGAGGTGTTTAAAAAACATTCCAGCAGTACTGTTGTGTGTGGTTCACACTGTGCAACACATATACACACACACACACACACACACTCATACACAGTAATAAACAGGAGAGCCTCACACACTGCTATGCTACTACCGTGTCGTGTCAGTAAACTGCTGTGCTGGTTGCTGGTGGTCCTGTGGTGGTCCCATTTTATTGATGGATGGTAGACTGTGGTTTAAAAATGGTCATAAAGAGGGGCTACAGTCTGTATGTACAAAGTGCACCTATATGGTTAGTGTTTCTGATAAAATGGCTAATGAGTCAAAGTACAAGGTAATCGGAGGCAACATGGAAACTCATAGCACCTAAATTAATACTGAAGTCCCAAAACATACATAATATTTATTTACATTGAGGAATGTGGCAGACTTTGCACCTGCTGGTGCCAAGAGGACAGATTTTGTGTTTGTGTTTTTTTGTGTTTTGTGTTGTGTTAATGGCCTGTTTAAGGAGCCTTCAAATAGGTGATTTAGCAAAGCTAGAGCACAAAATGACACATGCTACTGCACCCAAACAACACCATCAATCACTTGCACTGCTGCCTGGCACTTTTACATGAATTTGTGCGAATGTGTGCAGTTCAGTAGCATGTGGAAGGCACATGCAGATTAATGAGCTGTGCAAGTGCCATGATGGTGGACACACTACTCTGCGTTGCGCTAAAAGTGTACACGCACACAGTTTTCAGATGTTTTTTCTGAACCAAGAAGAGTGTTATCAGTCAGTATAAAGCTGTTTATTTTTTTACAGTATGTAAATCTAACGACTCAATTATGATTCAGCGACAAAAAAAAAAAATTATCTTTATATCTTATAAACCTCTGACTTTGCAAAGGTTTGATACAATTGAGGTTCTTTAGGAATCAAATCGGCACATCACGAAATCTCAAACTCTACTATGATTCAAAATAACTGGAAAACACAAACGTGATTGGAGGAAATAATAACACAGTACTGAGATACAGAAAATCAAACCAATATGCCAGCTTTTTACTTTTTTTATATGTGCATGGGTTTTTACATTTAAAATCAGCTGAAAATAGATATTTTTTTCCACTGCATCTTTATTAAATTTAACTAAATCAATTCAGTTGATTCGCCACCTTCAGATTGATGCGTCACGATGCAGAGGTGTATTTTTAATACCCATACTTGTCAGGTCTTGGTACTGTGACGGTTGGTGGCTACTAGAGGCCACCCTTTTTCATTGGTGATTGGTATGGTGTTATATGTATTTAAGGGGTTTGAGTTCTAGGTTCAGGTGTGGGTCAACTGTCGTTTTTCTACTGTCTTCCTTTTGTTCTTGGAATTGAAGCTAAAGTTCTGTATCTGGTCCTCGCACAAGCTTTTATTTTGGAGTTAAATAAAAAGTATCTAAGATGGAAGTTTGCAATCGCGCCTGCCTTCACTTGGGAGTCATGGCGGGACATGACAGATTGACCCACCAATCTAACAGCTCGGGGGTGAACCGACCACTGAGTTGTTGTGTGGAGGAGAGTCGGAGGATGAGGAAGCGGATCTGGGCTTCTGGAGGGAGGGGTGGATTGACGGATCCCCGATTTTGGCTCCAGAGTGCATTGTGGGCCCCCTCGTCCTAGACTCGACCGCGGAGGAGCTCCCGCTTTGGTTCGCTGATTGTCGAGGCGTGGGGGTCCATGTCGTTCGCGCCTTCCACCCATTCACCAGCTGCCCTTGAAGTCTACTAATCTCCGAGAGCAAGCCGCCTGGCAGTTGAGACAAATGCTTGAGGGCCCAAAGACCCTGCGAGCTTTGGCCATTCGAGCACTGCCCGGTGTGAGCCAGAGTCCAGCCGAAGCACTGGAGAGCCAAGTCGGCGACCGAGAAAGCCCAGCCGAAGCACGAGAGAGCCACGGAGCTCAAGCTCCGCTCCAGCCGCCCGTCCCAGCACCAAGACGGCTCCACCTGCCCGTCCCAGCACCAAGACAGCGCCTGTCGCCAGTCCCAGCACCAAGACAGGTCCAACCTTCCGTGCCAGCACTAAGGCTGGAACATCCTGGACCGGGCCCAGGTAACTCGATAGCCATACAGCTAAGCCCATTAGCCGTACAGCTAGGCCCATTAGCCGTGCAGCTAGGCCCGATAGTCGGGCAGCAAGGCCCATTAGTCGGGCAGCAAGGCCCATTAGTCAGGCAATGAGGCCCATTAGTCGGGCCACGAGGCCCATTAGAAATTTTTAGTGGGGGTACTAGGGTCTTACAGGGCTCCCTGGAAGGGCTTTGGACCTGGGAGCCAGAGTATAGTTCCCAGGAGGGGGTTTGATCCTGGAGGGGGCTCTGTCCCGGAGGACACGGAGGGGCTCCACGAAGGGAGATCGGTCCGGGGAGACACGGAGGGGCTCCACGAAGGGAGCTTCGTCCCTGAGGACAGTGAGGGGCTCCTGCTAGGGGGCTCCACCCCTGAGGACAGTGAGGGGCTGCCTGGAGGGGAGATGGAAGTCTGTAATCGCACCTGCCTTCACTTGGGAATCATGGGGGTACGTGTCAATACTCTAGATACATAGCCAGCACATTTCTCATTTATTTGTCAAATTAAACATTTGTCTTTTCTTTAAACAAACTTTTACCGTACATAAAACCTTTCAAATGTCTCCTTGCCCTCTCAATACACCTTCGATATGGAATCATGAGAAATTTAAAAAATCACTAAACTCCTCACTTTAGTTGGGCCATGAGAGAATTGCTAAAAAAAATCCGTCCATTACATTTCTATGACTTTTTCATTTATACAGACCACATTTTTTTGGAAATGAATTCCAGTCTGTGGAGATTGCACCAATACAGTGTAATGGAGAAAGGGCTATTTTTACTGTGCTCCAGGGGGACCGATTTGTGCATGAAATTTCCTTTCAGAAACGCTGAAGGGAGCATCAGTCACCGTTTGAGGAGGCAGGAGTGTCTTGCATGCTAGAGTTTGGTAGGGGGGTGGGCTTATTAACTCAGTGTAATGTACCTCAGGATACTCGCCATTACTGACATGCACAGAAGGCTTTTTAAAATTATAAAACATGAATTAAAATGACTGTTTTCATATTCCATTTATTCCTCTAAGTGGCATATGCAAAACTGGTTCAGCTTCAAACAAATCACTCTTTACTCCAAATTGTACTTGATCAGTCATCAAGTGTGCTTCTTTAGATTTACACTGGACGTACGAGTCAAATGTAGTTAACAATTAATAGATGCCATTAACTGACCTTGCACAAACAGCATGCCTGTCACACATCAGCCTTAAACCGTGTTAAGGTGTTCAGTTATCTGAATTGTCTATGTGGTTTCTGACTCCGAATGACACACTGCTATGTACAAAATGGATGAAACTCATGGTTCAAGATAAGGGGAACTGTGAATTTGATTTTTCACTCAGTACAATTCCTCCAGAGAACAGACAAGAGTTGTAACCCAAAATGAACACTACCATACTAAATAGTGTTTAAAAAATAGTACACAACCATTAAAAAAGCAATCAGTGATATAGGACATAAAGTATAGAAGTGTGTGGTTCGGGACGTAGCTCTACCCCTACACTTTTTAAAATAAAGATGCCAAAAAGGTACCCCTAGAAGAACTCTTCAGTTGATTGTTCTTTATAGCACCAGTACATGAAATTATGTTTTAACACAGTAGCCATGTTTTCTGCCTGATTTGGGGGTCCCTCAGTTGAACTACACATTTTTGTGGATTATATTCATATGGATTATATTCATAGGATGGATATTTATTTCATTTACAAAACCGGATGCAAGCAGGATTTTTACCTTGGTATGTGAACAAATATTTTATGTATTGACTATTAAAATTCCTTTTTTAATTTGTTATGACAGTTGTACATGATTTGTTATTATCAAGAATTATGCAGATGTGCTGTCTATTTTATCTTGACATAGGCATGAAATGTTTCCCTGATCCCTCACCGCTCACTAGCAGCTCAACACAGAGTCACAATTTTTTACCCAGGGTGTACTACTGTAATTAGTCTATTAATTCCTAGATTCGATTTTACTGATTAATTTCCATTCTATTTACAGAATGGCCACTAGGGCATCTACAGAAAGAGGCAACAAATTTAAAGAACCACATAACATAAAGGTTTTAGAAAGAACCCTTTGTGTCATCTATCTGTTAAGTTTGTAGAAACTTCAAGCTCCTATTACTTTTCATAATGGAGTTATCGAAATAGGAAAGAAAATTTCAAAATGAAATCCTGTGAAAATGTCTGAACTGTTAGGATATTAAAAAAGAAAAAACACACAGAGTTTACAGAATAAGAAAAACAAGGATTACGGAATTCTCTGAAAACCTGTATTGCACTTTTATTACATTGTTTTTATTAGACATCCTCATATTTGGAAGTTGCTGTTGTAAGAAAAACACTTTATTTCCAGGCTGGCAACTGTGTAGGAGAAAGGAAAAGTGGTTTCAGTTCCAACATCATGAAGTAGTCAGTAGTCGTCTGATGTTTTCAAAAGCCTATGATAGCAAGCATCATGCTAGTGTATGGCAATAGAGGAGCTTTTTCTTTCATTGACTGAACGGAAAACCTGATGGGAATAAAATGATAACATGAAGAGAATGATGAAATATTGCACACTGGGAGCTGACCTGTGTTATCAGGTCTGACACTGGCTGAATCAGCTGTACTGGAACTGGAGGAACACTGTGGAGTGAATGAATCACCTTCAGGTTAAAAGTGTGAACACATTCCCATTTCTGTTCCTGCTGCCACACACTGCCCTGCATGCTCTGAGGAGAGCACAGCGCAATCTAGCTTTGATCAAATGTCAAAGAGGTCGCAGATAGCATCTTTAATACAACGACGTGATGAGATGACATTTAATTGAACATTTCCAAGGAGACATCCTGCTGGGTCTGAAATGTGACGTTGGCTTATGGCTCCTTTTCATCCAGTGCAGATCCTTCAGAACATGCTTTTGTACTGCTGTGATATTTCCCCAAATATTTACTAGGATGTTATTAGAAAGTTTCCAGATCTTAGCTTCCAACAGTGCAAGTGAAGCAATAATGCTTTTATTGGACCCCTTACATCACTACTCAAGCAACTGTATACCCTTGACTCTTAAGTAGCTACGATAACTTAATATACTTCAGCCACATGCCTACACTAGAGGTCCAGCTTGGCTGAGAGATGCAGAATATGTCCAAAAGTTCGCAGACACCTGCTAGTGGCCTGGTGGTTAGGGAGTTGCCTCTGTGATTGCAAGGTTGTAAGGTCGAATCCCGGGACTGCCAGGGGCACCACCCTCGAGCAAGGTATTGTCCCCACAAACTTCTCCCGAGGTCTGTGTCTCGGCCGTGTCTCGGACCGTGAAGTCGAGGGGCGGGGCGGGGCATGCAGTATGATTAGGTACGCATTTGCGTACTTTCGTACCACTTATGTCAATCCCTGGTAATGTGCCATGGTGTGTTCACGTGTGACAAAATGAACACTTTAAACTTGATCCATTGTTTCTGATCAAGCGTAATAATTCGGAACCTAATTTAATCACTTGAAGTCTCTGAGAAAGGTTTAAGCTAGGTGTGTCTATGAAAGGTGTATCTATGAACATTTGGATGCATAGTATATCAGTATAATTTCATATAGTGGTGGTAGTAGATAAATAGTGAACCAACAGTTCACTGCTCCAACAGCACATTTTCCCTAGAACAAGGGTGCACAACTTCAGTCCTGGAAGGTTGATGTCCAGCACAGTTTGGTAGTTCCCCTCTTTAGACACTCCAGGTGTGTTTGAGTAGGGAAACTGTGCTGGACTCCCCTATAGAACTGAAGCTGGACACCACTCCCCTAAAAGTAAGTCTTCCCGATGGACATTCATTGATTTCTGATTTCTAGACATTCTTCTTGACTTTATAAGGTCTTGTTCTTTGAGATATGTAACAGTATCCAGTAGACTGTTTGATTTCTTCAGTCACAAATCAGAATGGGTCAGATATTCTAAAGTTACTTCCATAAAAAAAAATGTTTGAATTCGTCTGGTCAAATGACATGTTTCGTTGATTTTCAAAGTAGAAATAAGTATTCACACATCCTCTACAGAAGGGGTACTCAAATACAGTACAGTGCAATAGTCTTAGGCACCTGGGAAAATTATACTTAAAACCTGTTTACTACTTTATGACAGTAGTGTTAAGTTAGTTTTAAAACATTAATATTACAATAAATACAATTAACATTATTACAGTAAAGAGTGGTTTTATGTGTGGCAAAGTGTTCT
>JBBJLS010071299.1:0-11212 GCA_037577275.1 Bryconaethiops microstoma | reverse complement strand
ACAGATCTTTCACACACACACGCATATATATATATATATATATATATATATATACACACATATATATATATACACACACATATATATATATATATATACATATTCACTATATATATATATATACATACTAATTATTTTTTGTTTAAAGCCATTTATTTATTCAAGCAATTTATTTATTCAAGGAAACATTACAATAAATGCTAACAAACGTGAATTATATCATGTTTCGTTTGCAAAAAAGTACCTGAAGTTTCGTGAGCTGGTTAAAAGAACAGGTTCGGTTCCAGATTTCCCCGCAATGCCTCCGGTCTTTGCATGTATTTGTGAAACTCCATCAGCAGCTCCTGATTTCATCTAATGAAGCTGAAACAGGTATTTGAGGTATTTGATGAGAACTACAAAGCAATACTGTGCTTCTGTGAGGAGAAGTCTGGGAATGTTTAAGCAAAGACATTCATAAACTCACTATTTATTTATTATTAACATTATTTATACATAGATTTCCTCAATAACACACGATAAGGATGAAGGATAGCACATGTCATGTGAAGCACCACTGCATCTGTTAACAAACTCCATATATACAGTTACGTTCCAAGAGCACACTTGTATAGTAAAGAACTGCGGTGTTGTGGTAAAAAAAATGCATAGAAATGCCTATTTATATAGTGTAATTCCTAAATATACCCACAAATATGCTCCCAAAACAATTTAATGTCATTAGCCATAAAGAAAATATAAAGGTAAACCCATATCCGTACTGTACAGTTTACACTGAACTCCTGTAGTGCTAGAATGTAAATACCGATATTACCTCTATTAAAGACTGTACTGTAATTCATGCACAGGCGTTTTCTTTGGTATGCGCTGTGTTTTCTTTGTTATAAGCAGGTAAATATGGTAATAAATAATGAAAATACAGGTCTTTAAGAAAAACAAAACGAAAAACACTCGCGAACACTCGAGTTCTGGTCTGCAGCTGCCACACAGGCGTCACAGGGCAGCAGCCAATCAGCAGCAAGGAGAATTAAATAACGTTTTCGGATTGGCTACATTCAAACCTTCCGCCTCTGTGTACAGCGGTATTTCACCATCCCTTTCTTTGTGTTCTCTTGTCAGTAACAAATTTTTTTTGTTATTTTTTTTATATAGAAATGTAGCTGAATTTATTTTAATAATTATGTTACAAAATGAGTACATTTTATTTTTCTTAATAATTTAGCCACGCTGCCTTGTCCTCATGCTGGTTGTTTATGTTTGGGCGTGGTACTTAGCAACCCAGCAGAAGGACAAGGGGGCGTGGCGGATGAGGCCCGGACATCACAAAAGCAAAAAAAATTTTGGAGGATATCTGCAGTTTCCGCCTTAGTGCAGGGGTTTCAGTGAAAAATTATCTCAGAAAAAATCCTCGTTGGACTGATACCGCGACTGCTGATCCGCGTAAAAGTGGGGGTTTACTGTATATATACTGTACTATATATTACTGCACTATTTTGCATATGTATATTTTTATATATGCAACATAAACCAAAAGAGGGTCCAAAACCAAAAGAGGGTCTCCAGCATCAAGCAGCATATTCATAACCATTTTAATGCAACTCATTTCTGCAAGGAAGCTTTTAGACGCATTAAGCTCAGACAGCTGGTACCTATCACCACCACTGTGAACAATTCTCTCTCGGTAAGGGTCTCTAGAATGAAGCTTCTCAGATTTTGGACCACACTGAATGACTTTGCATCTTGAACAAAATTTCTGGAAAACCAGAACTCATTTTTACCCTCACTCTCAGAGATAGCTCTTCATGCTTTGGAGGAAACGTCCACTGTTTAATCATTAGTGTGTTGTTTAGTGCACAGTTACAAGATTCAGGAAGAGATATGATCACCCGCCACCTTATCTGATTGAGCTGCATTCAAAACATACTAGCCATGCCTGTGGACAAAGTAAAGCGCGCGCCTTAGCAAAGATGCCGGAAAGCAGTTTCGATGCTGGCTAATCACTGCTGCAGATCAAAGGTAAAAGACCTAGATTCCGAAAGGTCTTGACTACATTATGATATATTATGCAAGGCACAGGGAGCAGACTCATTACTGGGCCTTAGAATGAACCACCTGGTGTGTTAGGGAGATGAAACAGATTGGCTGGGGTCCTCATTTGTTTGTGTGTCTGATAGGAAATAATAGGGTCAGTTACATTCACTGTCTATGTTGGATCACCACTAATTGATTTCTTTACTATGAGTTAAATCTATAAGAGTAGAATTACAGATTGTAGCCCATATTTTCCTGCACTGCAAAAAAAAGCACAACCTTTGCAGCTCACAAAAACTGGGAGGAAAATATTGAAAATGAGATATATGTTTATATTACGCATTTATTTTACTGTCTTTGAGCATTTCTTGCCTTGAAATAAGATAATTTAAGGTTTGATTTCTTCAGTGTACACTACACATATTGGTGTATTTGTTTATTTTTTGCTTATTTTTCTTATTGAATGAATATAGTTTACTTCTCTGGCACATTTTTGCTTTAGATCTCTTTTTCAATGTATTTTCTCTTGTTTTTGAGTTGCCAAGGTTTTGCTTTTTGCAGTGAATCATTAAAGTACTAGTAATGTTCACTTGCCTCATTATTAGCATCAAACAAAACTGTTACGTTAGCATCAAACAAATCTGTAGGTTACTTTTGCTTCTCCATACTACTAATTATGTTTCATGACTGAAGGAACAACTTTTTCAGCCAAACTAGTCAGCTGAGACTTCAACTATGTATGGTAAGTATGATATTATTATGTTTTCTGGCATTTTATGCAGTTTGTGACTGCAACTGTAAGTTAATTCACAAAGTCAGCTACAGGAATACTAAGAGGACTTTGGCTATCATGGCTATTTACACAATTAATATTATTACAGGGCTTATGAATTGGATGCTGTTCAATCATGCTTCAACGTTTGTGTTATATCTGCATTATTTGCATTATTATATATTCACCAATACACAAGCATTCATTTTACAAACAGCACAGTGAAGAAGCATTAATATGATCTCCATTCGGTTTCACTTTGTGTGTGTATGTAGTGAGGTCATCAGAAACCAAGTTTTTAATATAAACCATTTTAAAAACACAGTAGATCATGCTGTACAGCCCATGCAGACTCATATTTTCTCCTGAGACTCACATCTCTCTTTTATATACAAACTCCCAAAAGAAGAAAAAGTTTTATTGGTTTAAAGTTTATTGTTTTAATAAAGTGCATTTAATGATCCCCTAGTTTCTATACTGCAACAAACTAAAGCTTTGCAACTTACAGAAACTAGACAAAATATGCTGAAAATCAGATCTGTGAAATATATTCTCTGCTCCAGTTATTTTTGGTTATTTTTTGCGTCTAAGTAATTTTTTACACCTTTGTCAGATTTCTTTTTTACATAAATACATAAATACATACTATTTACATACGTAAATAGTATGTAAAGGATAGAAGGTATAGAAGATTTTTATGGATACGTACTAAATTAACTAGATAGTTAACAGACCAAGCTACAGCAGTAGTGTTTTTACTGTACGGCAGAGCTGCAGCCCGCAGTGTGTGACATGCTGAGTGTCTTCAATTATAAAACATAGACTACCTCACTTTTAGGCATGTTTGACAGTCCTGAATATGAGAAAACTGGAGCTGCTACAGCAGAGATTCCCCATCACCGAGCTGTGGGTTATTTGGTACCAGGCAAGAACTCCCAGTTAGTGCATGGGGGAGTAGTTCTAAAATATTGCAATAAATTATTGCAGCAGTACTAAATTATTGCAGTTAAAAGACTCAAGTCATTTTAAGGGACTATCAGTAAATCCTGTACAGGGTGTGTGTGTGTGTGTGTGTGTGTGTGTGTGTGTGTGTGTGTGTGTGTGTGTGTGTGTGTCATGGGTTTGAATCCTACCTTCAGCAGATGCACCACTGGGTTCCTGAGCAAGACCCTTAACCCCAAGTTGCTCCAGGGAGACTGCCCCCTGCAGTTAGGGAATGGAAGTCGCTTTGGATAAAAGCACCTGCTAAAATGCCATAAATGTGAACAAAAAAACATTTTTTTTTCCTTAGGCTGCAAGTGGCATCTTCCCAAAAAGTTACCTTTAACCCTTGGGTTGAGTTCAGCCAACACAAGGTGTTCAGGGCTATGGTCTTCCCATATAACAGGTAGGTAGATGTATCTGCCTGCGCTGGTGAGGCCTCCCTACCAGATGTGCTTGAATGAATTTTATGCACATTTCAAGGCACAGAACAGCATGGCAGAGGAGAACACCACTCCACCCCCCGGCGACCAGGTGCTCTGTCTGACCATAGCTGATCTGAGGAGGTCTCTACTTAGAGTCAACCCACGACTTAGAGTCGACCATCTGGCAGATGTTCTCACAGACATCTTCAGTGTCTCTCTGAGCAACACAGTCATTCTAACTTGCTTCAAAGCCGCAAGCATCATTCCCGTGCCAAAGAAGTCGTCAGTGTCATGCCTTCCTGTCACACTCATACATATCGTGAAGTGCTTTGAGAGCCTCATCATGAGGCACATAAAATCACAGCTGCCCTTCTCACCGAATCCCCTGCAGTTTCTATATCATCCCAACTGTTCAACAGATGTTGTCACCACCCTTCACTTGGCCCTCACTCATCTGGACAAAAAGGACACTTATGTGAGAGTGCTGTTCATAGACTTCAGTTCAGTATTCAATACCATCATTCCTCAGCATCTGATGGGGAAGCTGAGACTGCTGGACCTGAACACTGCTCTCTGCAACTGGGTCCTGGACTCAGGAACCACATCTCTAGTACCACCACACTGAACACAGGGGCCCCCCAGGCTGAGTGCTCAGCCCTTTGGTGTTCATGCTAAAGACCTACAACGATGCAGCAATGCACAGTCAGCTGGAATGACGAGGTGGTGTAAAAAGAGAAGGTGCAATGACTAACAGACTGTAGATGAAACAAAAGAGATGCTTGTTGACTTGAGAGGGGCACGACGTGATCACTTTCAGCTAAACATCAATGGCTCCTTAGTGGAGATCATCCATGCCAGAGCACCAAGTTCCTTGGTGTTCACATCATGGAGAACCTCGTGTGGACCCCCAACACCAGCTCCATTGCCAAGAAGGCACAGCAACATCTCAACACCCTGCAGAGACTGAGGAGAACCCCCACATCCCTCCCTCATCCTCTTTCCCCCACTCCTGTCTGTGATTCCAGCATCCGGGTCTTCATTAAATAACAAACTGCACACACACACACACACACACACACACACACACACACACACACACACACACACTCTGAAATAAACTTACTTACTCCCCAACTGCTGCTGTAAAAACCCTGTATATTTTTAATTACTGTACATTTTTTGTAACACCATTGGTGCTACTTGCTATATTTTTTATATAATAATTTTATACAATAATTTATTGCTGTCTACTGTTACTGATCCTGTCAACTGCATTGTACATTGTCTTTTCAGGCAAATTATTGTGCTCTTGCTCTTGTGTTTTTTTGCACTCTCTCTTTAGTCCTGTCCTGTCCGCACTTGTGCAGTCTTGTGGCATTCTGTTTTATACGTTGTGTTGTTCTGTTTTTTTTGTTTGAGCTGCACCATGGTCCAGGATGAATGTTGTTTCATTTCACTGTGTACTGTATGTATATGGCTGAAAATACAATAAACACCTACTTGACTGTCCAGTAAAGGGGCTGGTGAGAAGGTTGTATATTGGTTACATCCCAGTTACACACTTTACCCTAATACTATGAAGTGTATACTATGTACTAATCTCAGTAGTCTGAGTTTGATACTACACCATATTAGACTAAAAGGAAGTGATGGACTTCGTCATACCAAACTATGGCTCTGAAGACTATTTCAAAAGAATCTTTTAGCAGTGACACACTCCCAACTAACGTAAGTGATTCACTTAACCTTAATTTACTTATCAATAGTATTCATATCCTGCATTTGGGTATATAGAATAGTGTATTTCATAGTGAGTATTTATTGGATTTATTTAGACTTTATATATTATATTGATCTTGTCTTTGTGTCTCTGTGTAGTCATAACATAAGCAATTTCATCAATAAAGTTTTCTGATTCTGATTACGATGGCAGATATAAAATGACAAAGGAATAAAATATAATAAAAATAAAATTCAATATTTCACACAGCACTGCGAGACAAAAGAGTTTATCAATGCCATAATCACAAAATGGAGCAGATTTGAGTAAGCATTAGGGATATTTGAGTAAACTCAACGTTGACACTTCTAACAAGAATGCACACTACAGGCTCAAGATGTTAGTATTAAGTGCACAACTGGGAAACAGTGTTTTCAAGCAGACACTGTGGCGTTTATGACAAATCTATCTTTACATCAATGTCCAGGGAGTTCCATGTCACAGCTGTATTATATATTTATTTCACACCTGAGCGGAGTGTCGCATGTGTTTAAAATTCAGCAGTTCGCGGCAGCCTAATGTGCTAAAAGTCGCCCACTGCTGAAAGGCCCAGAGGTGTGCGGCAGCAAAGTGTCAGTCAAAATCTAAAAGAAGGTTAGACGGCGTTCGCCTCTGCAGCTGTGGTTCAGAAACAATTCATTAGAAATGGTCGCTGTTGACCTAGTTTCTATAGGAACGCATTTGCTCTCGCAGCCGTGGAGAGTCTTCTCCCATCCCACGACTCTCGCCATCCTGCAAGCTGCTCTAAATTCTAAATCCCTGGAAGGGGGGGGATACAGCCGCACTAAGATGTACCTCTGCTCAAACCAATCCAGACAGCTAACCTCAGTTACTGAGATTACTCAGACAAATAAAGGCAACCAATTACTCTCACACAGCTAAGCAGCCCTTAAATGACTCGTGTGACTTCATGAAGAAAAGATTCGCTCTTCGTTGTTCATGAATTTAGGAGAATGTTGATGACTTCGAAAGCTACATGTGTATTTCTATAAAGAATAGTCCAGTGTTTTCAAAACCAGTAGGAAAATAGGTTACAAATATTTGTTGGAAAGAGTCGAATATGTGTTCTCAAAAAATTAAGATTTATGTTTTATTCTGAACCATCATTTTAAGTACTAGCACTGCAGTTCAAAGTAATTCCAGAAAGAATAAGTAGTTAGGTATGAATATTCAGCTGAAGCTCAGCTGCGCAAACTGTGTGTTTCTTAATATGGAGTCTGTCAAGTACAGAATCAAATTTAGCTCAGGAGTCCCTGAGAACTGATTTTTGAACACCATCGTTCTTGCTGACATCACAGCTCAGCTCATTTTGAGATCCTTCATTTTCACTAAATTGAAATTTACAATAAAATAACATCTAAAATAATACACCAAATTACCATTATTAAAAATTATTTGATCACTTCAATGGGTGAAAGAGGATCATTTGAATTTTGTAAATGTTTGCTTGGTCATTGGTGGCCGTTTTGTTAAGCAAGCCCAATTTGAACAAATGTAGCAAAGTGTAAGCAAAACACATTTCAGCATTTTAGCTTGAGTGGCTCTTGACTTATTGAAATGTGTCGTTTGTGGCACCAAAATCTCACTAAAGGTTGGGCTGCTTCTGAATGTAGTAAGGATGCAGTGTGTCCAACTTTGTGAAGTCTGAGCCTTTACGTCACAAAAAACTGGCAAGTGAAATGCAAGATATTTGAACTGACCTTATTCACTAGGTGGCGCTACTCCAAAAATGAATCATAATGAGCTAGAGTCATGTGCCTCCTCAGGCCAACTTCCCATACAAAGGTAGAAATTTCTGGCGAAACTGTTGTTATTGCCCAAAAATACTTTGGGCCTGCCCAACTTCAGGGGGCGCTAGCATGAAGGGACACACCCACCTTGGGATGCAAATCAGCCATGTGGGGCTACAAACACACCAAGTTTCATGTGGACTGGCGAAGTCTAAGTATTTGAAATCATGGACTAAAAAATCTGTGAAAAACAAAACAGACGAAAAAAAATACTGATGACAGCATTACCCACTTATATAGATGGAGGAGAATCATGAGGAAGTGAAAGCATGGCTTTTTGGTGTTCCAGCATTGGTTGTAGTATTAGCAGCGAGTTTAACAATCAAAGGATCAGTCACACTTTCACACTTCTCTTTTTTGCAGTACGCCAAAAGTCCCCACAGGCCTCAGGATCCGAGTAATTAACTGTTGGTATAGCTTTTCACCCAGGACTACAGATGCTCAGCAAAGAAAGAGAAATGTGTGTGTGTGTGTGTGTGTGTGTGTGTGTGTGTGTGTGTGTGTGTGATGCAGTCCCTTCAGTAATAGCTCTTGGTTAGTGTAAACATTATGAATAAGGTTTTCTGAGACTTATGCAGAAATGGAAATGATGTGCTCGCTTCCCTGCAGTGTGTTACATTATCTGAACAGACCAAAGTATGGAGGAAAGAAACTCATTACCAAACACAAAGAAATGCAAATAACGAAGCTTTCCTCCACACATCCCTGATATCTTGTCCTAATTCTTAAAGGGCCCAATGCTTTTATTTCTTGCCCTGAGGTTCCCTTAGGACACATATATGCAATAAAAGTACCAAAAAAGTTACAAATCTTTGAAACCATTTTCCAACCTCTCTTTATCCGGAAATGTACCCAAGTAAAGACCCAAAATACAGCTGTGAATGGCGTGTTTCCACTGAGTGATGTGGTGTGATGAAAGCAGGGTTTTCCCATCTCATAACAGTCACGCCAATTAAACATGGCGACTGATCTGCAGGATCTTATCAGTTTTGGCCCAGTGATTCCGACTGCAAGCACCGCACTGGTCATGATGGTGTGTAATCAAAGGCGACGGGGGAATGTGATGGAATATCGGAAATAACGGAATAACAGAAACCCAACCTCTTTATTCCCGGCAAGGTCCATATATCAGGGATTTCTGGGAGGCCACTCTCTACAGTGAATTCACAGAGGTCCTGTGGGTCCAAAACTCTCAAATGACTCGCTCAACATTTGATGAATTATGCAACAAAACAGTCCATTCATGATTCCAGCCTGGGCCCAAGAGTGCCAGTTCCAACTGAGAAGTGCACAGCCATCGCTCTATTTTTTCAGTGTCACATGACTTCAATACAAATATGTGTTTCCGCTTTAATTTGGTAAAATACTGCAGTTGTGTTGAATCTTCTAAAAAAATGTCATGCAAGCATGAAAATCTTTGTGATATGGGTGTTTTTTTGGGGTTTTTTTTTTCAAAATTCACACATTTCCATTACTCGTTTTTTCAGCTCGCAATTTCAAATTAAAATGTGTTTCCATATCTTTCCAGAGTTTTTGTCAAAATTCACATTTAAGAGGGTAATGGGGACCCACCCTGCCTACAGAATTGGGCAAGAACAGGCAGGTTTCCATAAACCTGCTTAATGGAAACATGTGGATTTTGAAAAAACTCTTGGGTAACATTTGGGAAAATCTTTTTCAAGTCACAACATGACACGACAATGTGAAAATGACACATCCTGTTACACAGAACAGACCTCTGTGCATTTTATTTCAAAAGCTATATTTATGCTTTTTCTACTATGTTAAAGTATGCAAATAACTATACAGTGTGCACTTAAATTTGTAGTAAATGTCACATTTAAGTGTGCTCCCTGTAGAGGATGTGTACTAATTTTACATAAAGCCAGACATAACTTTTCATTTGACCAGAGATGTTCATGCTGCATTTGAATATGACCATAGCTGTGTGCCATTTATTATTGGAAACCACATGCACTATATGGACAAAAGTATTGGGACACACCCGTTTTCCATGGTTTGGGCTAGGCTCCTTACTTCCAGTGAAGGACAATCTTAATGCTTCAGCAGACCAAGATATTCTGGACAACGTCATGCTCCCAACTTTGTGGACACAGTTTGGGGAAGAACCTTTCCTATTCCAGCATGACTGTGTCCCAGAGTACAAAGCGAGCTTCATAAAGACGTGGCTGGATGAGTTCAGTGTGGAAGAACTTGACTGTCCCACACAGAGTCCTGATCTCAACCCCATCCAACACATTTAGGATGAACTGGAATGGAGATTGTGAGCCAGACCTTCTACTCCAACATCAGTGCTTGACCCCATAAATACTCTACAGAATCAATGGGCACCAATTCCCACAAAAACTCCAAAATCTTCCAAGAAGAGTGTAATATGTTATAGGTGCAAAAGGGGACAAACTCCATATTAAAGTCTACAGAATTGAATGCAATGTCATTTAAGTGAATGTTGGTGTAATGGTCAGGCGTCCCGATACTTTTGTGTGGGTCTGAGTCAAGTTGTATTCCTCACCCATAGGGATTTGACCCATAGTGGTGTAGACTAATATCTGTTAATGGTACATTCCTCTGAATTAATTGACATATATTCACAATCCTTTTGTGACACCACCTGTATGACAACAAGAAGATCATTGAACAGTCTGACACTCAGAAGCAGAAGTTCAGGTGGCTTTCACATGGCAGAGGAAGTGAGTAAAAGGTTGTGTATTTTTAATGGATTCCACTTGGACATTGTTACTAAATTGATATCTTGAGTTCCCTTTTACCAGAAATGAATCATCCTTCTGACCAACCCCCAGTGAGGAACTCAACACAGCTGGAATTAAAGCTGTTGTTATTAGCAATACTGTTGGTTCTCCTCATGGCCTGTGTAGGACTTGCAGCTCAAAACATCTGCTGTGCTTGACTGAGCTGTTTTGACTAGGTAAAAATTATCGATATGCGCCTAAAGAGCCCAGCCTGGGTTCAAGATGGTTTTATGTGACCCCTGAGCCCTTTCAAACATAGCATCCTGTCTGAGATAGCTGAAGGTTCTCTCTCTCTCTTTGCCTCCCATTCTCTCACTCATTTTAATATTTATGGACCCTCCTTCTTTCTCGCTTCTGTACAGCCCTCAATATCTAATTGGAGCTTCTTGGAATACACTTAGCTTTGTTGTCAAGAGGAGACGGGGTAAATAAGTCTCGGCCTTGGCCCACCACAGACAGCGGAGATGCATGGATGCCTCATAGCAAGGGCATAATGGAAGCAGCAGGGAGTGGGGCAGCACTCTGGCTTTTAATGGCCCTCTGCTCTCCTTTCCCTGCTCCCTCTGGCAAACACACACAGATGCACACACCCACACACATTTGTTTTCATGCAGTGTCAGAACACAAGGTTTTAAATAAACATAATGTGTAAATATAAATAC
>JBBJLS010071298.1:0-10000 GCA_037577275.1 Bryconaethiops microstoma | reverse complement strand
GCCTGGGAAACTCTCTATTACAAGAAACATATAGAAATGTAAAGTGTAAATGTGTCATACGTGAACACACCACAGCCCACTTGTGAACAGCACAAACTTTTACTCTGCATTTAACCCATTCACCAAGTGAAGCAGTGGGCAGCCAGGAACACAGCGCCCGGGAAGCAGTGTGGGGACAGTGCCTTGCTCAAGGGTACCTCAGTGGTGCTACTTGCAGTCCTGGGACTCAAAGCCACCACCTTTTGATCACAGGGGCAACTCAATAACCACAAGGCCACCAACTGCCTAGTGGTTAAGGAGTTAATAATCATAAATGTGTACCATAAATAACTGGCTGCTACATTGTTTCTTTTGTATGCGCTGCATTTGTAGTTCATGCACATGTAGGTGCAGACAGAACAAAAGAAAATAAGTTATGGGTGTGATGGTGTGATATTCACGACAAGATAAATCATATAGGAGTCAAAATCAAATGCTCCTACTCAGATGTGGAAGAGTGTGCTAAATCATTATTATAGGCAATATTTTTATTATCATGTGCAATAATCTTGTCATGTGCAATACATCATTACTTGTGTCAGTACTAATGCAATCACTATTCCATGCAGACTCCAAACCACAATTTGTACTACCAGTAAACTACTTCAGCAGTAATTTTATTTATGTACAGCATTCATGTCCACCTCTTTTATTTTGGCTTTATACTATATTTTATATTGTTCTTGTTTGTGTGTCTCTACAGTCATTGCATATGCAATTTCCTCTAGGCTCAGTAAAGTTGACTGATTTTGATTCTTCATACTTCATCCTACCCTGTTTAATCTCTAATAACATATGGAGACCATATAACCCACATGACCATGTGACTCTCTGACATGTCTTCTCTGAGTAACTGAGTAGATTTGTCAGGTTTGTAATGCATCTTCAGTTCCTGCTTATTTAGTACAATATGTTTGCAAAGATAGAGATGACTGACAGTTCCTTGTGTGTTTGTCAGGGTGATGAAGAATTCCATATACTTTCCTCATTTCATTGCTCAGTCTGTAAGCTGTAAACTGGCTTTTTCTCTTTTGCATTTTCTGGCATGCTTGCTGAACTGTTGCTTTTATGTTTATCACATATTGCATCGTTTTCCATGTAGTCTATAAATAGAAAAGTCTTGAGGAGATTAAACTCAATGAACTGTCAAAAGACACCAAACAGGTCAGTATTGCAATATACTGAGTGCATATACTGAGTGACTTTACCCCTCATGAGGAGACTGAAGTGGTATATTTTCAATTCAAATTTTAGGCCAAATATAAATATCAGCTGTCACAGAAAAATATGAGGAGCAGTTTCTTGCATGCTTGTCAGAATTCCTCATTTTATCGCTCTGGTTCAAGCTGTAAACTGGATTTTTCTCTTCTGCATAAAGGTATAATATTACAGAGTGGCATAAAGCTGCAGCAGCTGCTCAGTACAGTAGTGAGAGACTTTTATCACTGCTTTATAAGCCGTAAGTTAAAAGGATCATTAATGCACATAGACAGACTATACTTAGCAATGTGGGTATTAACTATGACATTGTTTTACACTTTCTCCCACAGAATTTATGGAAATATGCACAGTAAACAGTCAGTAAACACCATCACAATGCGGTTAGAGTGTCATTTTGAAGCGCAGTCCAAAACTGTTTCATTCTGTTGGCAATGTCCAACAAATGGCATGACAAGCCACATCAGTGCCAACTTTGCATTTCTATCTGTCATTGAGCCTCGGTAGCATACCAATGCTTTTTAACCCCTTTGACATCCATCCTCTGGTGATAACTGATTTTATTTGTTACGTTATTTATTTTCAATAGTTCAATGTAGTCTGTGCATAATATGCCTTAAGGAGCATAAGGGTTTAATCAGTATCAGAATCAGAAAACTTTATTGATCCCAGAGGAAATTGCTACGACTGTACAGTCATACAGAGACACAGAGGCAAGAGCAATATAAAATATGAAGTCTAAAATAAATCCAGTAAACACTCTGCAGAAAATACTCTATATGAAATATACTATACTATATACACAAATGCAGGGGTATAAATACTATAAAAAAATAACTTACAGTTATGTGGTTTACTAGTAACACAAACAGTGGTTACAAGTTCATTATTGCACATAATAGAGATCAGTAGTAGATCAGTATCAGATAAGTGATATTCACATGATAAGTCTATTGCACATAATTATAATAAGATATTGCATATAATGGAATGATTTAGCACCCAACAAGAAATATGCACATGATATTGGACATGGTAAGACTGTTGAACATAATAATAAGATACTGCACATAATGATAATGTTTTAGCACCCGTACGATATTGCAAGATATTGCACATGGTAGACTTAAACCTAATGAACTAAACAAAACACATCCAACAAGCAGTCCAGTCAAATACAAAGAGAGTTCAGGAGACTGTAGTGGCATATTGTCAATTTTTACATTATTTGAAAAGGTCAGAATTGAAAAAATGTGAATATTCATCCATCCATTTTCTGAACTGCTTTTCCTTAACCAGGGTCTCGGGGGTGCTGGGGCTTATCCCAGTAGCTTGAACTAAAAAACCAAACTATGTTGGGGCAGCGGGTGGCCTCGTGGTCAGGGAGTTGCCCCTGTGGTTGTAAGGTCATAGGTTCGAATCCCAGGATCGCTAAAGGTTCATATTCATCCCCCCACACTTTCTCACCATCCCCCACATCCGTCCCCACACACTGCTCCCTGGGCGCTGCATTGTCAGCTGCCTACTGCTTCACTCGGGGGGGGGAATGGGTTAAATCCAGGGAACCAAAGTGGGCACTGATGTGCCTTGCCATTGTCAGGCAGCACACATTCTACTCTACCATGGCCAACTCAATAAAACAGTTTTAGACTGCATTTCAAACCTCCGTCACCACCAGGCAGTTGGTGGCCAGGTGGTTGGGGTGTTGCCCCTGCGATCAGAAGGCTGTGGGTTTGAATCCCAGGACTGCCAGTGGCACCACTGAGGTAACCTTGAGCAAGATATCGTCCTCACACACTGCTTGCCGGGCTTCACTTGGTGACTGGGTTAAATGCAGAGAATTTTGTGCTGTTCACACTGTATGCTGTGACGTGTTCACATATGACAGAATGGTCACTTTCACTTTTTCACTTTCACTTTACACTTACACATCTTGGTATAATGTATTTTATTGATATTTAAATGATGTCAAACAGTAACTTCAATGCACATATTTCAGTTTAAGGGTACGATTCTCCAAATTAACATGAGAGGACTTTATTATAGTAAGGATTTGGTTTGGAGCTGTAAAACAGGAGCATTGACAGAAGCTGATTATCGGGTTCGGAGGATGTAGGGGTTGACCCTGCGGGAGGTTTGTGCTGCCCTGCAGTGGCCACATTACTGAGCCTGATGTGTGGAGTCAGGTGCCTGAGACCCAAGAGCATGCTAAGCCTCAGCTATTCCCCAGACACGCTCTGCCCGGGTCGCTCTCGCATTCTCTAACGGCATGCAACGCGGCAGGGGCCGCTTATTTCAGGCCCCA
Source organism: Bryconaethiops microstoma (assembly GCA_037577275.1). Classification (NCBI taxonomy): domain Eukaryota; kingdom Metazoa; phylum Chordata; class Actinopteri; order Characiformes; family Alestidae; genus Bryconaethiops; species Bryconaethiops microstoma. The sequence continues at coordinate 6,438 of JBBJLS010071298.1, read as the reverse complement.
GCATGGCTGCCCACTCAGACAGGAAATGACCACGAGTGTCTTGTTTATACAGAAGTCAGTAATTGGTGGTGATACCCCTCCAATTACTAACAACTAATGGCAGCATATGCACACTGTTCAAGACTTGTTTCTATTTGTAATGTTTGTTTATTTTAAATATACTTTTATTTTGTATATATTTTTACTACCTTAGTTTAGCCTTTCCAAATGTCTCTTTAATGAGTTTTAATTATTTGATAATTGTATTGTCTTAAGGGTAACATTTCACTACAACTTGTACTTGTATAACTATGTATATATAGCATTGCTCTGAAACACCAAATCACTTTAAAACAATTGTATTTTGGTACCGTGTGCGACTGCGATTTAACCCTTTAAACTCCAGGGAACTGAGCAGCCCAGGTGGGTCAATTTTATCTGCAAAGGGCTGCAGGTTTTCACTCCAAACAAGTAGAAGCACACCTGGTCAACGATATGAAGATCTCAGACCATCTGACTGAAATCAGGTGGAATGAAAATCTGCACCCACTTTTGCCCTTTGCAAATGAGATGAGACACTCTTGAATTGACTTCATTTAGCTATTTTTATTGTAGCTGATATTTGCAGTAGTGTATAGTATTTAGTACATTGCATTTTCAGAGTATTTTATGGAGAGTTTTATGTATATTTTATATTATTCTTTTCTTTGTGTCTCTGTGTCAGTGCAATGTAAGCAGTTTCCCCTGGGATGAATAAGGTTTTCTTATTCTGATTCTGAAATCATCAATAGCTGTTACTAAAGTTGGCTTCCATCCGGGCCAGTAACAGCAGAAAATGCAAACAAACAAGATCCACTTCTGTAACAAATCTAGCCTCGAACAAAACAATTATTTAGCACGCCATAACACAAAAGGGAAAGGAAGTAATTCACACAATACCAACAGAAGACACATGTAGTCTAACAGCAACTTAGTAAAGCAAATATAATACCAAAATTGTTTTTGACTGATTTTGAATTATCTAATTTTGCACACATTTTACAGCATTTTGTATTTTTCTATTTACAAATATTTTTAAATACATTTTTTAAAATTTAGTTATGCTATGTGTTTTAGCAGTCTGGGGGTGTTCATTTTAGACTCTAAATGATCTGAATGTAGTTCATTTTCAATATTCTCTCTGTCTGTGCATAGTATTTTCTTGTCAGTGGTATTATTTTCACGGCTGGGCTTTTGTGTTCTATATATATATATTTTTTCATACATAAACACACAGTATAAACAGTGTGAAATTCGTCCTCTGTATTTAACCCATTCCCCAAGTGAAGCAGCGGGCAGCCAGGAACACAGCGCCCGGGGAGCAGTCGGTGGGGACAGTACATTGCTCACGGGTATCTCAGTGGTGCCACTGGCGGTCCTGGGATTCGAACCCACAACCTTCTGATCACAGGGGCAACTCCTTAACCACCAGACCACCAGCTGCACCATTACCAAACTATTTTGTAGGTAACCAGCTTCACTCACCGATGGACGTTTCCACACCAGCTTGAGGGGGAATTTCTGGCTGTAGTAAAGTGAGGAATCATCAGCGGGGAAGAGAGGGTCTTTAAACACAACTTTCTTGCGTACGTATTTGTCCCTGAGCTCCAGAAAGTCCTTCAGCCTCTTTTCGTCTTTGACAGCTTCGTTGCGGCTCAGGATGGCCGAGTAAATGTTCCCAGGGGCCGTAAACAGACCGACCGTGCCATCAGTCGCAGGAGCGGCCTCTGTGGGTTCCGCTTTCCTCGCTGCCACTTTCTCTTCACCTTTATCTGCTTTTTCCATTTGCATTTCCTTTTTGCACTTGTCCTTGTTCATGACTGCTGTCGGTGCAGGACCACAAGAGAGTTAATCAGTTAATGCACAGGATAACGGAAAAAACATGAAGGAGTTTTGTGTTTCTCTCTGACTGATCTGCTACCAGCTATGAGCTCCTTTATATCACACCACACAATACTAACACACACACACACACACACAGAACACTAACACACACTCAGCACATGGCTATCCTGGAGGTATGTTCTATTAATAGGTCTCTTAGTAGCCAAGAAGTTTTCTCTCTCTCCCTCTCTCTTCCCCCCTTACTCTCTCTCCCACTCCCCCTCTTTAATTATCTTTCCCCCCTTTACTTTCTCTCACTCTCTCTGCCTATTTCCCTATTTCTCCCTAACTCCCCCTCTCTCCCTCTCTCTATTTGTCTCTTTTTCTTTTTCTTTCTCTCCCTCTCTCCCTTTCCTTTTCTCTCTCTCCCTTAGCTCTCTTTTTCTTTCTCTCTTTCTCCTTTCCATCTCTCTCTTGCTCTCTCATTAATGTACAGTTTTAAATGAATGGTTGAAATAATGAACTAATAAATGTGTTAAATGTTTGATAAATGAACAGTTTAAGGAAAAGAACAGTTACAGTTCTGCTGTGCCTCTGGATCATAAATATAATATTCTACTGCTAAGTTTCTCCCAAATTATTTTAATGGAAGGAACTGATTTTATAAGTGTAAATACAGTTTCAATCAGGGCTCATTCGTCCTTCGAAAGATAGTTTGATCTTGATATTCCAATTATTATTAAGGTTTGACCTCTGGATAGGGCAGGAATAACCAATATGTGGTGCAAGAGAAGTGTTTCACTGCTCCAGTCCCACTGCTAGGCACCGCTGAGGTTCCCTTAAGTAAGGTACCGTCCCCACACACTGCTCCCCAGGTGCTGTGTTCCTGACTGCCCGCTGCTTCACTTGGTGAATGGGTTTAAATACAGAGAAAAAATTTCACACTGTTCACACTGTGCGCTGTGGTGTGTTCAGACATGACAGAATGGTCACTTTCACTTTTTCACTTTCACTTTCATGTGTTTTCTTAAACTGAGTTCTATCATGATCTAATGATCAAGTTGTTCCAGAGTGGAATTGTTCAGTGTGTATATGAATCGTGATAGGAGAGGACACTTTTAATTAATTTCAGGTTGTCTACATTTAATCCTGCATTACAGCAAAACTGTTATACGCTTTATAAAATATATTATATATAGTGATGCCACAAGTTTTATGGATAACCCCACACACCCCTCACACACCTCACACACACTTTTCTCCCTCCTCCCATCTGGCAGAAGGTTTCGCAGTACTTCTCTACCAGAATGGAGAACAGTTTCTCCTGAAATGCCCTCTGGGCTGCAGTGATGCAGCTGAACTTCCCTCTTCTTCGCCTGATACAATGCATACACACTGCATACATCTTTTCTGCTTTAAACAAACAACTCAGACTTTACTTACCTCTTTTAAACTGCGCATTTTCTGTCCTGCAGCTATATTCGCACAACTATATTTATTGCTATATTTATGTAACTCTCTGTTCTGCTTTTTTGCACATGTAACTCTCTGTTCTGCTTTTTTGCACACACTGTCTGTTAGAAATACAGTAGAAATACAGTAGCTGTCATAAGACTGTATAATATTGTATTCATTCAGAATTGTACTGTAATTGTACTGTTGTAAACTGCACTAAATGATGCCTTGGTGAACTGGTTAAATACAGAGAAACAATTTCACGCTCTGCACACTGTATGCTGTGGTGTGTTCATGGATGACGAATTGACTCGACTTGTCTTGCCTCTTGTCTCCAGCAGGGGCCGCTGTCCCCCGGTCCCTCCTCGTGGTGCAGAAGAAGAGGCGTTAGCAGAAGCAGTGGTTCGTGTCGCCATTTGTTTTGCTGCGTTTCATCCAAAATGTTAAATTAAATTAAACCAAAATCTCAAACTCCAGGAGCCGGACGTGCGTCCGACAACTCAGCTTTTAAATCCGGCGTGTGTGGAGCGGAGTGTCAGTCCTGTTTAGTCTTTTTATTAAACAGAAAACCAGAAGAGCGCTGCTCCGTTAGCATATCGGGCTAACTCCACACAAACAGCTTCCGGCACTCCGAGCAACACTGCTCCTAAATCTCACTTTTCTGGTCTTACTAAATCTCCTAAATCTCACTCTGGAGTCTCCAAAACTTTATTATCATTTACTCTTCAGTCTTAGCTGCTTAAATCCGCGTTTTCGGCTCATCTAAGGTCAGATTGCACCCTTTCCCCCCTTTACTCCAGACCAGGAGGGGTAGAGAAAGTGAATCAGGATTCTGAGGTTAACGAAACCACAAATAATCCATTAAAGGTCTGTTTTTTGTGTCCTTCGCTTTCTGCTGGAAGTAAATTCACAAACGTCTGGATACTCGTGTTATTTTGGCCTCCTGGAGTGAAGCTGGCGACCCTGCAGAGTTTCAGTTAAACAGAGTAAGTAAAAGAAATTAAACACTATTGACTCCTCTTTTTAAAGCGTTTATGTGCTTGTTGGTGTTTTTTGGATGCTGTTAGTGAGCAGAAGGTCTTAAATTGGCTCTGTAGAAGAGGTGAAGTGGCCTTAAAGCTTAACGCTGAGGCCTTCAGCTGGAGACAAACAGGAGGAACAAGTTTTGCCAGAACAAACACGCAGAGGATGAAGTTACTCATTCTTGGTGGCAGCTTTAATGACCATACACTATATGGACAAAAGTATTGGGACGCCTGATCAATCCACCAACAAGGACTTTTAATATGGAGTTGGTCTCCTGTAACAGCTCCCACTCTTCTTGGAAGACTACAAGATTTAAAGTTTCTGTAGGAATTTGTGCTCATTCGTTCTGTAGAGCATTTATGAGGTCAGACACTGATGTTGGACGAGATCACAATTTCTGTTCCAGTTCATCTCAAAGGTGTTGGATGTCCAAACACCAGATGATATTTAGGTTTGTGTTAATGAGCAAAGGGGTGTCTTACAAATCCAACTTTGCTTTTCTTTGAATGATTTATTTCCTTTGCCCAAAACGTCACTAAATGCACTGAATGCACTGAAAGGGCTCAAAACATAAAAAGCTAAAATTAAACCACTTGGCGACAGGAGCATGTTGTTGTATCAAGATCTGTCTGTATGTCTAAAAGCTATTAGACAGGGTGTCAGTATCACAACATACAGTACCTTTAGCAGGACTACTTCTCTGTTTACTTAATGTTTACTTTCACATGTGGGTCAGGGCTGTTTATATTTCTGTTACCTGTAAATATGAACATTTTTGTTTTTTGGTGGAGGGAGTCTTCTAATGCTGGTATGTTTATTTCTACTCAGGTGTATTTGTGCAGAGAGGAATCTGCCCTATTACTCAGTTAATCTTCCAAATTTCTGATTCTTTTTTTTAGGTTGAGTTACATTCTGCTCTGTTTTTTTTCTGGGAGATTTAGTTTAGATCAAAAGAATAAAAGAAAATAGCATCTAAGAAACTTAGGTTTCTGTACTGATAGACAATAGGACAAAAGAAATGTTTGACCTGTGGTGACTTTTTTGGAGCCATCAGTTTCCTCTGTCTGGGTTATTATTTCTCTGAAGTGACAAAGCCTCTGTATAGACTTAAGCTCCTCTACCCAACTATGCCACATAATTTCACACAGAGGAGACGATTATATTTCTTTTTGTAGGTGCCTTTGTCTGCTGTCTAAGGCCACATACTGTAGTGCATTTGCAAAGTACATTTAAATCCCAAGAAAAAAAATTGAAATGAGAAAAATAATGTCTGTGTGAGTCCCTTTGCTGATATGTGCTGGATATACTAAGAAATTTTGTTTTGTTCTGTAGGAACTTAAGTTCCCAAAGTTTATATTTACATGTGCTTATTTCTTGTTCATTTTTATTCAGGTAGCCTTATTTTTGCCTGAGGATGGCTGTAGGCTTCTCTATTATCTCCCAGTGCTCGGGTGTTTCTTGTTCTCCCCTGACGAGACAGTTATCTTTGTTTCTGGAGGTGCTTTTCACTGTTGAACGACTGCACAGTTGATGCGCTATATGTCCAAATGTTTGTAGATATCTGCTGCTCTACTGTTTCTTTTAAAACCAACGATATTAATTAGGAGTTTGTCTGCTCTTTTCTGCAGTAGCAGCCATGCGTTCTTTGGCAAGGCTTTCCACTAGATGCTGGGTCACTGATGTGAGGATTGCATTAGTGAGCTCAGGAACTGATATTGGATAATTAGTTCTGCTTCACAAACATCCCTCCAACTCCAAAGGTGTTGGGTGGGACTCCACTTCTCTAGAGGGAGCAGTTACACTGATCCACATCCCAAAACTTTGGTGGCTCGGGCGCTTTGTACCCCTTAAACAAACACTTGGCATAGAACTGTACTGTGAGACAAAGTCATCTTGTTCCTGTAACACAGCACCAGCGCAGGCTGATGGTGTTTTATCCTTCTGTAATAACTTGCGTCATCATTTACGATTTAATAGGTGTCGTCATGCATTTACACACCATCACACACCACTGTACATCGACACACCTTCACACACACCACTATGCATCGACACACCTTCACACGCACACACCAATGTGCATCTACACACCTTCAACCGAACAAACAAATGTGC
>JBBJLS010071297.1:0-11214 GCA_037577275.1 Bryconaethiops microstoma | reverse complement strand
TCACAGGTTCAGCTATGAAATCTGCTGCTAATTTCAAGAAGAAAGGTTCTAAGTGATCTGGGCCTGCAGGTTTTCGAAGATTTAATTCTTTCAGGGCTTTGTGAACATCAGTAACAGAAAAAGGGCTAAAACTGAAACTGTTGTCAGCAGTGGTGATGTCATTTACAGACTTCAACCCCATAGGAGCAACAGAATCAAACAAGAATCCAGATGATAGGAAATGTTCATTAAAACTATTTAACATTTCTACTTTGTCAGATATAGCCACACCATTCTTGACCAAAGACAGAGGAAGATCTGTTGGTTTAGTACATGCAGATAGTGACTTAATGGTTTTCCAGAATTGCTTTGGGTCATTCAGATAGTGGTTTCAGAAAGATAAAATTCAGCTTTAGCTTTTCTAACTAATGAGGTAAATCTATTTCTCAACTGTCTGAAAAGAAGCCAGTCATCCTCAACATCTGATTTCCTTGCTTTTGTCCAGGTCACATTTCTCTCATGAAGTAAATTAGAAATCTCTGAAATAAACCAGGGATTATCCCGTCCCTTAATTCTACATTTATGAATAGGTGCATGTGTACTAAGATGTTTGAGTTTAGGTGTTGGTGTAGCCGGCTTCTCGCTGGGAAAGGGGACGCTGCAGGGACGAATGAGGGAACATTAGCTCCAGCTTGACCTGCTCGAGAGGTGGGTCGCAGAGCTGGTCGCTATCGGCCAGCAGCCCCCAGCAGCCACACTCCCAAGCGCAGAGACCATGCTCCCGAGCACCAAGACCATGCTCCTGAGAGACGCAGCCACACTCCCGAGCACCGAGACCACGCTCCCGAGAGCCGCAGCCACGCTCCCAAGCACCGAGACCACGCTCCTGAGCGTCGAGACCATGCTCTCAAGCGCCGAGGCCGCTCTCCGGCCTTCAAAGGGGCTGTTAGCCACATAAGGGCTCTTAGAGCGGACTGTAGCTGCAGGGGGGTTTTTGGAGGGGCTGTTAGACTTAGAGGGGCCATTAGCCATAGAGTGGCCATTAGCCTCAGAGGGGCTTTTACAGGGGCCTTCAGAGGGGCTGTTAGCTGCAGAAGGGCTCTTATAGGGCATTGTAGCTGCAGAGGGGCTTTTTGAGGGGCTGTTAGTCTCACAGGGGCCGTTAGCCATAGATGGGCCTTTAGCTGCCGTAGAGGGGCCCGTAGCGTTAGCAGAGGGCCTTTCAGAGGGGCCCATATCCTTAGCAGAGGGGCTTCCAGAGGGACCCATAGCCTTAGCAGAGGGGCTTTCTGAGGGGCCCATAGCCTTAGAAGAGGGGCTTTCAGAGGGCCCATAGGTTTAGCAGAGGGGCTTTCAGAGGGGCCCATAGCCACAGCAGAGGGACTTTCAGAGGGCCCCATAGCCACAGCAGAGGGGATTTCAGAGGGGCCCGTAGCCACAGCAGAGGGGTCTGTAGCCACAGCAGAGGGGCCTTTTATCTCAGCAGAGGGGCCTGTAGCGGCCACATAGGGACCCGAAGCAGCCACAGAGGGGCCCGTAGCAGCCAAAAGAGCTGTGTGTCTTCCCCTGAATTTTTTTTGGGTGGGGTACCCCTTAACAACCTTAGCAGTGGGGCTTTCAGAAGGTCCCATAGCCACAGCAGAGGGGCTTTCAGAGGGGCCCGTAGCCACAGCAGAGGGGCCCATAGCCACAGCAGAGGGGCCTGTTATCTCCACAGAGGGGCCTGTAGCGGCCACATAGGGGCCCGTAGCAGCCAAAGGAGCTGCGTGTCTTCCCCTGAATTTTTTTTTTGGAGGGTACCCCTTAGCAGCCTTAGCAGAGGAGCTTTCAGAGGGGCCCATAGCCTTAGCAGAGGGGCTTTCAGAGGGACCCGTAGCCTTAGCAGAGGGGCTTTCAGAGGGGCCCATAGCCACAGCAGAGGAGCTTTCAGAGGGGCCCGTAGCCACAGCAGAGGGGCTTTAGGAGGGGCCCGTAGCCACAGCAGAGGGGCTTTTGGAGGGGCCCGTAGCCACAGCAGAGGGGCCTGTTATCTCAGCAGAGGGGCCTGTAGCGGCCACATAGGGGCCCGTAGTAACCACAGAGGGACCCATAGTAACCACAGAGGGACCCATAGCAGCCACAGAGGGGCCCGTAGCAACCACAGGAGCTTGCCCAGAATTTTTTTTTGGGGGGGGTACTGCGGTCTTTGGGAGATCCAGAAGAGCTTCCCAGAGAAGAAAGGACCACAGAATCAAGAAGGAGCTCCCAATAGGGGGCTCTGCACCAGTGGTCTGCCAGGGGATCCCTGCGGAGGGGCTCCCAGGAGGGGGCCTTGTCTGGGAGAATGGAGAGGAGCTATTAGGAGGGGGCTTCGTCTCCGAGGACAGTGAGGTGTTCCCTGCTGAGGGGCTCCCAGGTGGGGGCTCTGCCTCTGAGGACAGAGAGGGGCTCCGGGTAGGGGGCTCCGCCCCTGAGGAAAATGAAGGGCTCCCGGTAGGGGACTCCACCCCTGAGGACAGAGAGGGGCTCCCGGTAGGGGGCTCAGCCCCTGTGGACTATGAGGGGCTCCCTGATGGGAGCCCTATGTAAGGACTGGGATTCTCAAAGGGAAGAGTTGGGTTTTGTTTAATAACTAAGTTTTAGAGTTAGGCTCACATGCCTGTTTGTTTTTGTTTTTGTTTTGTTTAAAATAAAGATGAAATGCACTTTGAATTCCTGTGGTGCGTGTGTGCTTGCCCAGCGTGCAAGGAGAAGGGGAAACAATGTGACAGAAAACTGTTCTGAAAGAAGGTCAGGGCTATTTCCACATCATCAATCAGGGCAATTCTGTTCCAGTCAAAAATAAATAAGTTATGCAAAAATCCCTGCTCAACAAATATTTTCATATTTTGCCTTTCAACAAGAGGAGATTTGGGTACCTTACTGTCCCTAACAGCAGCAATCACACCGTGATCACTCACATCATTAGCAAAAACACCTATTGCAGAGTATTTAGAAGGGGCATTAGTCAGGATTATATCAATGAGTGATGCCTTCTCAATACACTTAGGATTTGGCCGAGTAGGAATGTTGATTAATTGAGTTAGATTTAGAGTATCACACTGCTCTTTAAATGCATCTGATGCAGGCTTCAGCTAATTCCAGTTCAGATCACCAACAATAACGGTCTCATTACAACTAAAGCTGGGCATACACTGTGCAATTTTTGGCCCATTTTGAGATGATTTTTCACTCGTGCGACCATTTCGCCTTAATCGTGTGTCGTGCATCGTGTAGTATACATGCGGTAACGAGAAGTGATTAACACTCACGACAAGCTCCCGAGCAGCAATCGTATGGTTGCAAGAAAATCAAACCTGTTTGAAATCCTGGTCACCCCTCGTGAGGGTATCGCACTGTTGAAGCAGTACCGCAAGCTGATTTAATGCAACCTCTCACACTGCGCATGCGCATACACAGAAATGGAAGTGAAAAAGATGGAGCAGCATGGCAGCGCAGCATGTGATCTGGACACAAGCGATAGAGGCCCAACTTGTAGAACTTTGGCAAGCTCATCCAAGCCTTTTTGATGTGGCCTCACAAAATTATCACAACTGCAACAATCGTGAAAAGAGTTGGATGGTGCCCCACGTGTCGTTTATGGACGTACAGTATGAGCAGTCAGGTCGCATCAGGTTTCAGTTAAAACAACAATATCAGCATCAGTTGACCTGACCCATGTTTGGAGATTAATCTCTGAACATTAAGGTAAATAATACCCAGATCAGACCTAGATTTAAAATCTTTAGGTGTATGACATAGTTTAGGACTATTGGGGCCTGGATTGGGCTGAACATTTCTAGATATAAGTAACAGAATAATGACTAGGAGTCTGGATTTAGCTGAGTTGAAGCAGAGAGTGTCAGATTTTGAAATTAGTGACACTGAAAATGCAGGCAAGGAGTTCCCAGACACAATGAACCAATCCTGTAGAATGGAGAGGCTGTGAAGGTCGAGTAGGTTTGTAGCCTTGTATACAAAAAGAAATGCATGCCTTGATCTCTGGGACAGTCCCAATGCCTTGCGTTTACAAGACGGAAATGCAAACACGTAGAAATTATCTTCTGACTGTTTTTGGACAACCTCAGCCTAAAGTGAGGCTATAAAGATAAAGTTTCATTTTTAAAAATGACTTGACAGACTGTTCAGCCTGATGGAAGTGAGGACAGCTGAAGCTATAGCAGGCGTCAACCCAGTGGAGATGGAGGCAACTGAGGCAGGTGACAGCCCAGATGTAGCCTGAGGCAGGCTATATCTTCTTGTGTGAAACTCTGGGGTGATTGTCTGGAGAGGATTCTTTGGCAGCATCAGCGCCTGACTCCGTTACAGGGCTAGACCTCATAGTTATACTTTCACGGTTAATAATGATTTTAGTAAGTTTTATATTTTCTTTTCAATTTTTGATTCCAACTGCAGGTCAACAACAATAGACACCTGATATTTGATTGACCATGGTACAGCTATACCCCCTACCAGGTCCCTGCTCACGGTTTTAGAGACTGACATTGATAACAGCAGAAAAGGTGCAATTACATATCATCAGTACATTGCTGGCAATATACTCTCCCAGGCCACACAAGACATAAACCAGTACTTTCCAGGGCTGAACTTTTCTGCTTCCTGGGTCTTTGTTACAACATAGAATAAAGTTGCCTACTACAACTATAGCACAGTAAGTGTTTGATTTTTGTAAGGGGGGCTAAAAGCATGCTGTGAATGTTACTAACCTGGCCTACATGACAATCGTATTGCTACATTTTTATGCTACATTTGAAGAACCCTACCTGTGTAATGGAGAAAGAATACTGTATTTTGTAGTATTTCCCTCTAGAAGCCATTAAAACCACCACTGACAGAAAGATAGATTTACTGTATTGAATAGAACTGTGTAATTCATGGCTCACCCGGGTGAATCACCCAGATCCATTAAATAACTCATTGGTCACAAATCTGAGGTATCCATTGAAGCAAATCCTTTGAGTCCTAAATACACCATGTCTAAATTGTAAACTCTGGCACATAAATACATCTTATAATCATTAAAACATCAATTACAACCATAAAAGTTGCATAACTTTGCAGTTTCTTTGCACCACCACACTTACAAATGAGGTATATCCTACAAACCTACAATCCTACAAACTTCCTGCAAGGTTGAATCCTCCTGCTGGACTCCTTGTGTCAGTCAGAGCCGAAATCCCACAGCCGAAAACATGCAACCGAATCTGAATCACTCAGAGCGGATTTATCACTCACAAGAGTGGGATCGCGCTCCCTGAACCACAGTAATGGGTGAATCCACCGGTCAAATACAGCGGAATCGCCTTGTATTATTGTCTTACTGTGTTGTTTTATTTGAAAGTGATTCATTCTCATCACAAGGCATTTTACTTTCTTTTGAAAGACGATTCAAACACTTCAGTCGACTCACAGCTGTCGATTCGGCGATACTGACTCAAGTGAGTCAAGTGACTCTCACACCCGGATCAGTTTAGTGAGTGACTCAGATGGAGCCGAATCCTAAAAAGGATCCGAGTATTACAGCTCTAGTTTTGAACTCAAGCGAAGCGAACAGGCACAAAAAAACAAACACAAACTTCGCTATCAACGTAAGAACCGCATTAAACCAGGCAAAGAGCCTCATGCGGCTCGGGAGCCGCGGGTTGGCCACCAGGGATATAGAGGATAGTGCAATATGCAACTTTATAATCTAAATAAGATAAAACTTCCCTCAGCTTTAGTTCCATAACATAATCAGACCTTTAGGAGTGAGAGAATCACTGATAGGTTACATTACATGGTGGGGGATGTGTTGTCCACCAGAACTTTGATATTTCCACCCTGAGGACTTTATTACATGCATGTTTTATTTAAAGTTCTGCTGAGGTCTTTAACAAAGCAACAAAGCACCTGATACATAAACTCAGGTCAAATTGTAATTCTGAGTGTGTTTTTTTGTAGAGGTTTAAATTACTGGTCAAATTGACGCTGAGCATAAAGGATGTTAGTAAATTTGAATATAACATGAGAATTACTAAACTTACAGATCTTTGCATTCAAACATAGTGTCTTTCAGCGTCTTTAGATTGTGTTAAACCCAAGGTTTCGAGGGTTCCACTCTTGGACTTTATCAAAATCCTCCATAAGTCTTCAGTGGGACTCAGCTGAGAAGGTCAGGAGGCCATGTGAGCACCTTCAGGTTCTTTAGAAATGAGTCTCGCTGTAAATTTGTCATTGTTGAGTTGGAATGTCCATCTTTTCTCCTTTTTTGAGGAAGTTCTTCTCTAATATCTCCTGGTACAGCACTCCATCCATGTCTCCTCCAATGTCGTGTGGTGCTAGAGCACCATCTGCAGAGAAGTGGCTCCAGACAGATCATGATGCTCCCAACTTCGTACTTCACTGTGGTTGTGAAGTTTTAGGGGTCGACCCTTTTTTCTCCAAACATGATGAGCTGATTACTGCCAAACAGTTCTGTTTTTGTTCAGACGGACCATAGTTGGTGTTCCGGAGCTGTTCTGATTGGTCTAAAACCTTGTGTGTGGATTTACACACATCTCTGACCACCTCGTTCGGAGTCAAGCACAGAGGATCGGAGATGATGTCACTCGTTGTTCTCTGTGGATCTACTGCTTCTGCTCCTCTCAGGTTGTCCTGCAAATATTTTTCGAGGCCCTGCTGGCTTCTCTCTTACCTTCCTTATCATCAGTCTGAGAGGAATCCTGCTCTCCTGGTTTCATGAAATTTCTATTTGAATATCATGGATCCAGTTGCTCTGATGGGGTCTTTGGAGATTCTTTTCCGTTCTAGTGTTTTTAAATAAGGTTTTCTCTGATAACGTTAGTAAGCTCCTTCATCTGCGGTGTGAAATCCTCTCAACCAATGAAAACATCTTTCAGAACGACAGCAGGGGCAGCATACGTAGTTTTGTATTTTATATTAATGAACGCATACTTGTTTTGTTTACATTTATAAGTAGAACATCTAAAGACACTGTATGAACGTGGAGCTGCGATATGCACTAGAAGTGTGTTCAATACCACAAATAAGTGTCTGAATACTGGATTCTCCTTACCTGACTGCAGGTAAATGTGTGTATGCTTGATGTAAGCAGCTGTGAGTGGTGGGGGAACATGGTGTGTGTTGGGGATCAGCTTCCTCATGCCGTGTGAATACAGACAGGTTTACTGATCTGATTCCCACAAGCAGGTGTGGAAACCAGCACAGAAAACAGAGCAGAATGTTACAGTGTCCGTGTGCGGATTACACTCAAGCTGCAAAGGGAGTTTGAGATAAAATGTAGATCCGCATTCACACCGGCAGCGACTTTAACCTCCTGTTCATCAAACTTTACAGAACTGCTACTATTAAACCTCCAGGACTTCGTCCAGCACTACTTTATTAAGCACTGACTGACTGCCTAATGTACTGTAAAAACTGTTACTTTAAAAAATGATAATAAATAAGGCAACATTTTCCAAGCATTTTTTTTTGCAAGTTTAGTAAACTAATTGGTATTTTGAGTTGGGAAAACTTCCTAATATGCATTTCAATTTATGCTATAAGATTAAGCAGAATTTGCAGAAAACCACCAAAAAATGTAGTTACACCAATTTTTTAAAAAATGTCAGCATATCAAACCTCAGACTTAATTAAAATAAGTACTATTTAAATAAAAAGTATCAAATGAAATAATTCATGTACTCCATTTGATTGATTTTACTAATCTGACCTTGCTTTGTTTTAATATTACTAACAAATAAAGAGAGCTCAATTTCGAGCATTTATTAAATAATTACCATAAACACACAATGGCAATGGGCTGACAAGGTGTTCAATGTGAAAAAGTGCTGCCTTCACAGTATCTCTCTTTTTTTTTTTAATAAAAAAACCAACATTTTAACATTAAATTACAGGCTTTTTTGACCTCAGCTTATAAAGTGCAGCTAGAACATCTTCACATATATAATCTTAACAGGAAAATGTGACCATTTTCAACACAACCTCTATCAACCAAGTAATGTCATTTGACGTCACTGGTGATGACAGAAAATTATAACATTTGACATTATGTCAAAATTGGACAAAATTGACATCTTAACACCTGACCTATCTACAAGTGCATCATAACAGAACCACTTCACAGCAGTTTGTATATATCAAAACATCTTAACATTACTACTGATAAGAACTGTTTTTTGCAGCTTAATAGTAGTGTAGTGTCAGTAAAACAAAACATTTACAGGCCAGACACGATGACCTGCAGCTTAGTACAGAACCTTCACAGGACAAACCATTACAACATCCTGAAGAATTGCACTAAACAGCCTCTGACAGAAAACAAAACAGCTGTTAGTAAGTGCAGAGCTGACGGTCAGCTTGAAGTGCCAGAAGCTTGTTTGGTTGGTTTTGGGCTCAGTGTGTCGAGTCCCACAAAAAAGTCTTTGAAATTCTTCAAAGGTTTTGGCAAGTTTGGTTGAATACTGGAGATTAAGTGCACATGTCCAGAGGCGGGACCACAGGGGTGGCTGGGGGTGGCACCGGCTATCCTTGAAATCTGATTGGCCACCCTGCCTGGCCACCCCCAGCAGAGCTGTCAATCAGTTTGTTCAGTTAGAGTAGCGCTTCAAACAGTAGGGCGGAGCTTCGACCTGTTTCAAAGCCTATTGGACAACTGCACAAAGCATAAAGACGAACAAGGTGTCAGTAAACAGTCGTTTGCAATATTTAGTGTTTGATGATTCGCAGATGTCGACGTGAGGTTGACAAGTAAGCTGTATAGCTTTAGTGTAACAAGTATTGAGAGGAGAAGGACAAGGTCATTGGACTTAAATGACTTTGTAGAACGCTTTGCCAAACTACACCAAAACAGACGTAGACAGCTTTCGTAATCCTTGATCGTCTGTGAGTAAGATACAGAAACTGTACAGGGACTCTACACTGTGATGTATTCAAATTGTGATGTATTCAAGTTTGCTTGTATTCAGGGTTCCTCAGATTGTGTGTCCACAAGTCTTACACGACAAACAAAAAATAAGTGTATTGTTTAGGTAAATTAAATAATTTTGTTATTCAAACCTCGGGCTACTGTTCATTACAATCTAAGACTGCAGGGCATTTAAATAAAATTGTCATTTTAGGGTGCCACCCTTCTACAGTCTGTGCCCCTGCCTGGCGCCCCCAAGAAAACAATTCTAGGCACGTCCCTGCATATTCCACCCTGAGGAGCAGCTGCATGTCTTGGCCAGACTGCAAAGATCAGTAAACACTGGGATTCCATCAATGATGATGATGCTGCCCCACTGCATCCGGCTCATGGTAAACATAGATCCTCATACTGTGCATTCTCAGGTCCTCACGCTCACTGGCCTCCGCTGATCCCTTTGACATTTAAACACAATAATTAATACAAAAATCTTAAACTGTCTCATTTGAAAAATAAAATAAAAATAATGTGATTTAATTGTAATATTGTATGGTGTTCTTGGGTGACCTGAAAGGCGCCTTAAGAATAAAATGTATTCTTCTTCTTCTTATCATTATTATTATTATTATTAATTCAGATAATAATAGCTTTTGAGAAAACCAGTAGAAAATTACAATCATAATTTGTGATCTTGTACGTTTTACGACTTAAGAAATAAGGCGCAGTTCCATCCACTTGTTTTTTTTTTTCCACATTTTCTATTTGTACATTAAAAAAAAATTTTAAAAAAA
The DNA here is from genome assembly GCA_037577275.1 of Bryconaethiops microstoma. NCBI lineage: Eukaryota > Metazoa > Chordata > Actinopteri > Characiformes > Alestidae > Bryconaethiops > Bryconaethiops microstoma. Next base: position 1,500 of record JBBJLS010071297.1, on the reverse strand, counting down.
GAAACACCAGAAAAAAAACAAAAAAAACCCCTTAAAATATAACTAAAAAGTTGTAATGCATCTAATTACCCCCATCTAATTTCATTTTATGTGTGAGAGAAATTGCTACAGCAGTTATCTCCAACACTATGCAAGGTACACCAAAACAGTATAGATGGAACAACAGCACTACAAGTAAGGGGAAAAATATGGAGTTTAGATTTTGGGGTGTAAACGGTCCCTTTAATAACAAGATGCCAGCAGCTACGCTTCAAATGCTGTATGGAAACCTTTCCCATCAATAAGACACATTCATGCAAAAGTTTCACAATAAAATCCATACTCATAAATAACTGAAATGCTATAGAAAACCAAACAAATGCAGGTTCCATTGGTTCACATGAAATTAACCAATTTAAGCTTGTACACCAGACCGATCCAACCATGTAACAATACTTACATTGTAGTCAGAGATGAGCTCCAGTCCATCTCTCTTTTTCACTGTAGAGGCACTTGGGTCCTAGGGGTAGTAGAAGAATGAATAATGTATAAATTATTTTCACAGGCAATGTCACTCCAAACCTGCAATGCCATTATTAGGGTGGATCCGTATTACTTGTTCAGTTTTTAAAAAAATAATTTTTATTCAACTTTAAAATCTGTTAATAATCTTGAATTTTTAAAGCAAAAAGTGTATTATTCAAAAGTCATCCAGAAAAGCAAGACAACTGAACAACAAACTATTCAATTAAATATTGTTCTTTATCCTTTTTACCACTTTTGCCCCACCTGTGCAAGTTCCGTCAACAAGTTCTTGATGCTCCCACCGGCCGCTCCTCCCTTCGCACTGAACACTTCCAGTAGTTTTAGAGTATACTTCCTGTCCAGCTGGGACATAAACGTTGATTCCAGCCGAACAGCAGTGCACTCAAAAAAATAAAAAAAGACAAATAAAGTAATTTATTTCCATAAATATACTTTCAAAAATAAAGTCATATGGACATTACCATTGAAAGACTTTTTACAGTGTACTATTTTGATTGCCTAATATTACTTTATTTAAGCAAAAGCTGCCTATTACTAATTCATAAATCAGTAAGCAACCACCTATCACTACTTTATTAAGCAAAACGGCCTATAACAAATATAATAAGCTGCAGTTGACTGCCTATTACTACTTTATTAATCATTAACTGGCTCCCAATTATTACCTTACTAAACAGTAACCATCTGCCTATTACTGCTTTATTAAGCAGTAACTGACTGCTTATTACTACTTTATTAAGCACTTATTTCCAATTACTTATTTATTAAGCAGTTACTGATTGCCTATTACTACTTTATTAAGCACTTATTTCCCATTAATTGTTTATTAAGCAGTTACTGACTGCCTATTACTACTTTATTAAGCACTTATTTCCCATTACTTATTTATTAAGCAGTAACTGACTGCCTATTACTACTTTATTAAGCACTTATTTCCCATTACTTATTTATTAAGCAGTAACTGACTGCCTATTA
>JBBJLS010071296.1:0-11215 GCA_037577275.1 Bryconaethiops microstoma | reverse complement strand
TGCTCACTAACACAGATTTAGACAGATTTGTGAACAATATTTGAGAGTAATGGGTCTTTTGTGTATGTAGAAAATGTACTCATGAAAAATGGGAGCAAAAACGAAAGTGTTGCATTTATATTTTTGTTCAGTATACATACATACATATGTGCGTGTGTGTATCTTCTTCAGTCTTGTTGAAAAATCATCTTAGGCGGCTCCTCGTAAGGCTGCATGACAAACAAGTCAATATAAATGATCCAAAATGACTTGCAATAAAATATTCACTTAGACTAAAAGTTAAGAAGATTTTTTCCTTACTTACTCCTTACTAGTTTACTTTTTTGGAGATATGTATGAAATAAGCAAGTGACTTTTTCCGTCTTTTTCCTCTGAATGTGTTTCAGGATTTTGGTGCAGGCTGCCTTCAGTCTCTTTAACCTTCCGCTGGCAGACATTATCGACTCAGACCTGCAAAAGTACAAGCGCCGGTAAAATCTTTCAGCTCTATAGAAGGTCTAATGAAGCTGCCTCAGCCAGGACTGACCTACACAGTGCTGCACGGTGCCAAGCGTCATGTTTCAGCAAGTCTGATTTTGTCCAGGGCTTGTGCTTCCACAGTCTCTTGCCCAAACTCAAGATAATTTGTACTTGTAATATAAGATCAAAATTATTATTTAAATATTTTGTTTAGGGCCCCGCAGTGGTTCAGTGGGTAGCACTGTTGCCTCACAACTCCAGGGTTGGGGGTTTGAGTCCATATTATCCCACTTACAGCTGGGATTAATGTCAGAATTAGTTGTTTGGCCTTGTGGACTTTACTGGGAAGTCCTCTAAAGACTGGAGACTTGGACTGGGCATTTGTCTTGTTTTAGCATATTTGCTTTTCGTAATTGGCTTATAGACCATCTGAATACGTTTTATTTTTGATTGAAATAAGTGTAGTCATTGTAGTAAGTATTTCTGAGCTGTTAACAGTGGTGAGGTTGTTAGCACTGAATTTGAAAAAGAAATGTATTTTAAATGTGGGGGGAATATTTTCTTTGAATGAAAACATAGTTTGCAAGCCACCTGCCTTTACATGGGGATGAATACCTTCACAGGAAGAAGTGTGCCAGTACTTCTATTAAATGATGTGCAGACGCCAGCTGTGGCAAGCTGGGCTTTTGTTAAAAATACAAGAAAGCCTCTTAATATGCCTTTGAATTCAGAGAGGACATCAGAGAGTATGTCGTATCAGAGAGTGTCTGTGATTTTAGCCTTAATTTAAAACTGTTACTGTTTTTTCCCTCATCCAGCTCTCCACTGTCCTCGATGGTTTTTGGGACCAATGCTCTTTTCACCAAACCCGCTCAGTCTTTGGCGCCCATGTTGGTGGTGTCGGTTCTGAATCAGTATGGTTATGAAGAGATAAAAGGTGGACAGGTCACAGACCCAAGGTTAGTACTATTATTACAAAGTTACTACTGTTGACCTTTTCATGTATGTGTGTTTTAAGTTTAAAATCCAAGAGCACTGTCAAAACTCCCCAAGACCAAAATGTGAAAGACTTTGCTTCATAGTTGGTATAGTGGTCTCTGACCCCCTCTAGTAGTGGTAGATGGCCACTTCCAAGTGGCAACATTTAATTTTCAATACACTGAACAGGAAAACTTGGAGTGTGAAGTGTCACTTGATATCATCAGGGTTGATTGGACACTAGAGGGCGCTCTTTAAAAATTGTCATTCGTAAATGATTAATAGATACAGGACTTTGTTACAGGGGCTTCGACCAATCAACAGGGTGCTCGTCAACCAATCAACAGGGCGCGCTCTAGTGTTTACGTGATTATTTATTATTATTTATTATTTATTTGGGATTTATTATTGTTTTGCCTGATGACATGTGTAGGTGTCTTTTTTATGTTTACATTCGTATGAGTGTTTTTACTTTCACTTTACCCATTAGACATTACTGTTTTTACTGTGGTTTTAAGACTGTGATATGTAACTGACCTCTGTTCTAACTGGCTGCTCTAAATTGTACCTCATTCAAAAGCAGTCCAGCTCGATACACTCCCTATAGCGATAGTATGGGCCCTGTGACCTGTCTGCAGCTACACAGTGTCATGCATAGTTCTTCTGTGGGATCCTGTAAGCCTTGATTGCCTATGCCCTGTCACCAGTTCACTGGTTGTCCTTCTTTGGTCCAGAAGCTTTTAGAAGGTACTGACCAGGAACACCTGGGACCTTTTGAGACACAAATGTCCCATCAAACTTGGCCCTTGTCAAGATCCTTACACATGGTCATTTTTTCTGTTTTAAACTCATCAATGTCAAAAACTGACTGCTCACTTGCTGCCTAATATGTCCCACCCTTCCCAGGACAGTGAGGAGATAATCAATGTTGTTCACGTCACCGGTCAGTGGGTTTAAGGTTGTGTCTGATCATACCGGGAGTTGAGCCCAGGCTGCCTTGGTGAAAACCAGGAATCCTAGTCTAGTGGTTAGGATTCCTAGTTTTCACCCTGGCAGCCGCGGTTCAACTCTTGGTATGGGAAGTTCCAGCAGGACGATATTTCATCTCACTGTGTACTTAATGTATATAGCTGGGATGACAATAAAGCTCTACTTGATTGTATGAGTGTATAGAATAAGTGTCTTGACACGTTGTCTTCTGACGCCCCCTAGTGGTAGAAGAATGTCTTAGCGTTTACATCTCTCTCTCTCTCTCTCTCTCTCTCGCTCTCTCTGTCTCTCTCTCTCTCTTTCTCTTTCAGTGCCCTCAGTGCCCTTCACAGCACCATGTTCTACCTGGTTTGTATCGTTCCCATGTGCGTGACCGCTCTGCAGGTTCTTGCATGGAAGCCGTTCTCAATCAGAGAGAGTCACACAACAGACGTAAAATACACAGAGGGATGATCCTTTACATTTTCTTGAGGATTCCATGTGTTCTTGCTGTGTTTGCCTTTGATCACAGGCTATAGAGAACGGAGAGGCGTGGGTAGGTGTTTTATAGGGGCAGTTCGGGTGTTTTATGGCATTATTTTTCATGTTGTGTACACTACCAGTCAAAAGATTTTGCACATTACAGGTTTTAACCACTTATCCATCTGAAGTGAAGTGACCATTCTGTCATACGTGAACACACCACAGCACACAGTGTGAACAGTGTGAAATTCTTCCTCTGCATTTAAACCATTCACAAAGTGAAGCTGCGGGCAGCCAGGAACACAGCGCCCGGGGAGGTGTGTGTGGGGACGGTATCTTGCTCAAGGGAACCTCAGAGGTGCCACTAGCAGTCTTAAGAGTCAAACGTATGACTTTCTGATCGCATTCTAGTTAAACTTTGGAAAGTTGTTGAGTGAACAAATCTGTAACCATGGATGTCTGACATCTTATTAACTGGTTGTGTGGTGATTAAGAGTCAAATTCTAGACTGTCCTTTAACTTTAAACACACTCGTTAACTGTTTCATCACTTAATAGCTCGTTAAATATCTAACAGTTATCTGGTGATACACATTATGATTATTATTATAATGATAATAGGTGTTTTGTTTTTTTTTAGGTCAGTAGTGATCTATAATAAATAACATTTCCTACCTAATGAAGGTACTGAAGTGGTGAACATACACAGTAAAAAACAGAGTTAAAGAGTTGAATTTAACTCCGTTTCAGATAACATTTGATCCCACTCGAAATCAGAGTAAAATTTACTCAATTTAGTGTCAAAATTAACAATGAAATGTGTAAAAATACTTTTTCCACACTGTTCAGAGTAAGATGATTACACTTTATAAAGCTATTTTTACTCCAAATTTAGTTTCAAAATGACACTCTAATATGTAATAATTTTTATTTCTCTGCAGTGTTTTTTTATGCATTCAACATATGATGCTATATTACTAAATTGCTAGGATCTAACCTATCACATAGAAATAAAAATAAACATACAAGGTTACAGCAACAGCATTTTTTATGATGTCTCTCGTTTCAACGTCATATAAGTAACATAAATCATTAAAATGTTAATACAGTGTTATGGTGCTCACCAGAGAAAGCAACATGGGACCACAATTAGAGCTGTGTCATTCACTCCATATGATATTTGAATGTCAAAAGGTCTGGGATAATGCAGGTTGCTGACATGAAAGACGAAAAAATCTTGCTTTGTCCTGGTCACTTCATATTCATGGAAATGTGCTTGAAAGGTTACTGTACATTAAGGCAATGTGAGCAGCAACAGTTCCTCATGTATTATCAGAACTGACTCAATCTGGTAAAACAGAGGCTTTTCAGACTCTACTTTGCCACAAATAACCAAATGTGGGCAGTAAACAAACCCATTGTGTTTAGCCCGGTTCACTTTCATAAATTGAACACTACTAGGTACTTGCATTGCCGTGGCAATTCCAGAACCTCCTTTTACCATCTCTAAAGACATCATTCTTCCTGGACCAATGTCTAGCTGACTGAAGGTTGTTGAAGATTGCCAAACGTATGCCATATAATTCTGGTGTTTTTTAGCCAGCGTTTTGACGCTATTTTTAAATGATTTGAGCTGTTTATTGAAAAAGTTGTTCTTACCTTCATAGCGCATGCACCAACTATGAAGTACAGGTCCTATTTTCTGGATTCAGTGAGGATAATGGACAAGAAAATGGTGCTTTGGTAAAAGTTATTTCTGGGGATACAACATCTTGAACAGTTTGTGGTGTTCTACGATCAAATGCTTTAAATATACACACAAACCTTGAGATAACATTTGGAGAAAATATAATGTTTACTACCTGTAGTTCTGAAAGAAGCAGGCCCCAATGTTGGTCAGTAGAGGTTACCAAATCTCCAAACATGAGGGGAAAATTTCTCAATAAGCACCATGACTGAATTGCATTTAGTCCCAGATCATTTGACTCTCCACCTAAATTTACAGCCACTGATCTATTGTTTCTCTCCATGAATCCGTAATCAAAACTTTGTATTCTCAAATTCAGCTCCTCCAATGTAACATGTTTTTCTTTAAAATATGCAAAAAATAACTAAGGCCGCCCCTTCCAAAACGTCATGCGTCACTTCAGAAGTTCTCAGTTGTGTGAAAATATGTAAATGAATTCAATAAGCATAAACTCCTTACACCACAAACATAAGGAAGACATGGATTACGAGCCATTTCTTGACAGTGAGCAGTGTGGGTGTCTGGTGTGCAACACTATTTTTGGAGAATCTTCAGAGAATTCTGTTTGAAAGTCATCTTTTTCATCTAAACAAAACCTGCAACAGTGCCTTGCACTGAAAGACTGCACCAGACCAAACAAGCCACAGTAACCTGTACCACACTACAACGAACACGACCACCGTATAGTGGAATCTCAATACCATCATTCTCTAACACTTTAACATCTTGAACTATAGGAGCAAGAATTTCACTAAAACCAAGATCTTGTGCATGAAATAAGGCGCAAAGGTGTATGTTGTAAATGTATTTGTTAGCATTTGAGTGTGTTTTTAGTAAATGTTAAGTGAGTCACATGCAAATCTCAGTGTGTGCCAAATTTTTGACTGGTATTGTGGGCTGTGAGTAGAGGAACCTCGTTCTTCTCTTTGCTGGTGGTTGATGAATGTATCATGTACTGTATTTTATTACACTTGAGGAAGCAGAAAGCAGCACAAAAAACTGCGTAAGCTGCTGGACACTAAACCATATGTTAAATGGGATGTGCTTAAACACTGACCTGCAATTAATGTCATATTAATTATATATTAAGGAAAGGATAGGGAACTGTTCTATTGAACCAAAACTGATGAACATTTTATTTTATGTTAAAATATTGCTCACAAAAGTTATTGTAGTCATACTTGAAGTAATTTTATACATATTTTAAAGGTGTAAAATAACATTTCTATGTATTTAACATAGAAAGAGTTCACTTTTTATAATCCTGAGCCTTTTGTATAAGTAAATTTGTAAAGGGACCAATTTTGTTTTTTGTGGGACCAATTTAGTTTTTCTTGGGGGCTGGTATTTTTTTACTGAAATATATTTGACAACCCTCTGTGTTGGGATATTCATTATAACATTACTGTGAATGACAAGATGTAAGAAATGACAAATATTGGATAGAATCTACTGTCAAAAAAGAATAAAACAATAAAGTTCTCACTTTTTTGTGATTTAAGTAGTATGTATGTGGACTTTCTTTGAGGAGCTTCACCTAGATAGGAGTGTTTCTCACCAAAATATGTATATGTTATATTATGTTGTTATATATGTTATTAGATGTGTTTTAATGATTGCAGCACAAAATTTACTTATTTTTTATCAATAAGTATATATCTCGTTTTACATATGGTTTACAGAGACAAAGTTTAATCAAGCTAATACAATTTTGGCCTTCTGTCTTTTTAGAGTGCTGCACATTATGTATTAAAGCTGCTATATAAATACAGTTATTATATATATATAATTTGTTGCTCTTATTATTACTATTGTTCTTCTTTCTCGTATTGTTATCACTATTTTATTATGTTAAAAATTAGACCCAAATAGACGAAGTAGCGTTGGATTTTTGACTTTTATTTTGGCGTGTTGGTACGCAGGGTGTGCTGCTTCCATTTTGGAAGTCCAGGTTGTTTGACTCTAGCGGTGAAATTCACAGAGATTAAAGAAGTGCTGCTTGTTTAGTGGTGTAAATAAAATAAAAATTAAACGCGTCATTCAGTTGTTTTTATGGTCTTTTCATTGTGAGACTGCGCTACTATGTTAGCTGACTCGGGGTCACTCGGCTCGGTTTTTTCCTGGTAAGTCGGCACAAGGTAAGCTAAAGAATCGGTTCTTTGAACTGGTTCTTTTCAATAATAAAATCGAACCGATTCCTATGTTAAACTGAATCGAACTCTTCTAACGTCTACCATTCAGCTACACTATCTGGACAAAAGTATTGGGACACGCCTCTTAATTCAGGTAAAAGGTCATTTTAATGCTTCAACCAAGACATAACACCATGCTTCCAACTTTGTGGACACAGTTTGGGGAAGAACCTTTTATATTCCAGTATGACTGTGCCCCAGTGCACAAAGCAAGGTCCACAAAGACATGGTTGGATGAATCAGGTGTGTAAGAACTTGGATTGGCCGCACAGAGCCCTGACCTCAACTTCATCCAAACACCTTTGGAATGAACTGGAACAGAGATTGCGAGCCAGGCCTTCTCATCCAACATTAGTGTCGGACTTCATAACTACGCTACAGAATGAATGGGCACAAATTCCCACAGAAACTCCAAAATCTTGCGGAAAGCCTTCCAAGAAGAGTTGAAGCTATTATCGTTGCAAAGGGGGATCAAGTCCATATTAGGTAGCGTCCCCACACACTGCTCCTTTACTTTAGTGTAAAGTGACCATTTGTTATATGTGAACACACGACAGCACAAAATTTCTCTGTATTTAACCCATTCACCTAGTGAAGCAGCGGGCAGCCAGGAACACAGCGCCCGGGGAGCAGTGTGTGGGGACGGTACCTTGCTCAAGGTGCCACTAGTAGTCCTGGGATTTGTATCCCACGACCTGATCGCAGGGCAACTCCTTAACCACTAGGCCACTAGCTGCCTTTCAGTAATTTTTAAATAATCATCTTTAATACGTTTTATTGTCATAAACAGCACCCACGAGATTGTCTAACTTGTCCTTTCTGTAGACTGAAGCTGGATCTCTTCACAGTTGAAAGTAAAGTGTTAAAAGAAGGGATGAGGGCTTATGATCCACAAATGCCTTAAACAGTTCAGTCAGACTTTCGATTCATTTAAACGGGTAGTTCAAATGAACCGGCTCTGGATTGAATCGAACTGAACCATCTCTGCTGCTACAAAAGGCCCTTTCTGCCGGCTAGTGCTAAAGCTTAATCACTAAACCAACCGGCTGGATGAATGTAAAGATTGATTTGTTGTTTTATGTGGGTTTGCTGACAAGTTTACTACCCAAGGCATCTTAACTCGAATGAAGGTAACAGCTTTAAATCACGCGTTGGCCAATTTAGCAGTTTAGACTCTTGAGTTCAGGTTTGTTTGCTTTTTTTTAAGAAAAAAAGAAAGATGATGACAAAAATGATGGAAGACTGGTTAGCCAGTAAATACCACTCAGACAAGGTGATAGTAGTGTTAATGGCTTTGTTCCTGTTAAAAATGTGCTGGCCAGTCTGTATAGGTGGCTGGGTTATCTGGTGAGGAAGCAGTCTAGTTTAAATGGGAGTGTGAATGGGAATGGTAAGGGGTGGAGGAGATCCCTCTACACATCAATGCTCTTATACTTTGACATGGTGTTTAGGTTCCATCTTTTGGATGGTGTTCTGTGTGCCTTGATTCTGCCACATTTTCTTGTATTTATTTTTTTTTTTTTTTCAGTGATGGACCCACTAGATCAGTTCAACGTCATGCGCCTTCAAGAGCCCCTTCCCACAGCTCTGGATCTCTCCATGGGCTGCAGACAAATTCCAAAAGGAGCGAGCTCCGTGCAGGCACTGGATCTTGTGAAGAAGGCCAGACGGAGCGATTGTAACTCAGGGACCCACAGCAGGATACTGGGTGTTCCTGAAAGTCACGTTTCCAGGCCTTTCAAACAGGGAGCACCGGATGATTCCCAGTTGGACCTTACAACAGGATTTGGTTATGAGCCAAGGTTTTGTGCTGTGCCCTTACATGACCCCAGTTCTTTGTCTTTGCTTGACGGACTGGCTGCTGTGGCCCAGATGCCCTCTCCATGCCCACCCTTAGACCCTGAGTTTGTAGAACATGGCAGAACTGGTGGTGGGATGGATAGAGTGTTTTCACATCCTTCTGGAAGTGCATTCGAGAGGCTAATTGCTGCATCACAGAATGTAAAGAATCAAACAGACTCTTTGATGTGCACCAGGAGATCCACGAGGGTAGCGAAGAACATGTTGAATGGACTGGACTCTCACTCACAGTATACCAAAACTAATTGTGGTGGAACAAATGCAACAAACACTGTCTTGCCTAGGACTAGAAGCAAGGGCTTTCTTGTACCTCGGGACAGTTCATCTCCCACTCCTTCATTACATTCCTCTAGCTCTGTTAGTGCAATCTCCGAAGATTCAGCTGTAGAAGAAAGAAACTCTTGGGTGCACAAGCAAACTGCTGTAGAAACTCTCTCATCTGAATGTAGTTGCTCTGATATGAACTCCCCATGCACTGTTGAGTACATTTCTAGTGATGATAGTGACATAATTGAGGTGCCTGTGAACAGCTCTACCTGCAAGAACTCCAGCAGCACTAACTTGCTTACTGGGGGCATTACCTTAGAAAGGATAAGCAATCGAAGGGAGACCCGTTCTTCCTCAAGGCGGGAGTTTACTCTCAGTTATAGCACGGACTGCAAACATGCTGAAAATGACAGTAACGATCTCACTTTTCATAACACTGAAGAGACTATGGAATCAAGTGAGGTGTCATCACCCATTCTGCTGCAGGACAGTGATCCAGACACCGATGTGTATGTCTCCAAAAACTTCCCATCTACCTCAGATACAGAAAATGAAGACGTTCTTGAACCTCCTCAGGATGCAGCACCATCTTTATCACCATGCCGGCCGACACGTAAGAAAGCTCCACCATCCAAGAGAGCGGCACCACCTAGGAAAAAGAGACGGGCTAAGCAGGAGCCAAAAAAGAAAAGTCCAGGCAAGAAGTGGATGAAGATTTCCCCCAGCAGCAAATCAGCAGCAGGGACAGTCAAGAGAAGGAGGAAAAAATCGCGACCGTCCGGGCCTGCCACCACCATGTTTTCCCCTGCGGAGCCAGAGATCAAGCTGAAATATGCACATCACAAAGAGGAGAAGAGAGAGGGCAAGGGGGATAGCTTCGCCCCGTATGTTCATATGGAGCTCTCCACATGTACTGTTGTCAACTTCCAGGAAGATGATACAGATGTTAAGATCAAGAAAGGCCGTCAATCTTCACAGTCCTCTTCTGTAGTGTCCGGTACTGTACCAATGACATCCTGTTTGCAGCTGGGACGGCTGAACTCTGGCAGAAGATCTCAGGCGAATCAGTCGTGCTGCCTGTGCGGCAGGATGGCCAACTCTGTCGGCCTGGGGGACTTGCATGGGCCCTACCATCCTTGGGGACCTCAGCCAGTCACTCACTGTAGCCCAGTTGCAGCGAAGCGTGCCAGTGAACTTGGTAGACATTTGGAATGTCAGGGCAGAAGCGCTTCTGAAGTGCTCAGGGAGCACAGCTTGCCAGGTGAGCTGCCTGGTGCACCCGAGTGGGGCAGTGACTGCACAGAGCGCTGGATACATGAAGACTGTAGTATCTGGTCTTCAGGAGTTTTCCTGGTCAAAGGCAAATTGTACGGACTGGAGGAAGCAATCAGGCTCGCCGGAGAGACTGTGAGTTCAAAGACTTGAATGTATTTTTATTAGGTTTGGTTTTATTAGCTTTGTACTTTTATTATGCAGTATTATTAGTGACCTTTCCTCCTGGCTCTTTTGAGTACTCATGTATGTTGTAAACTAAATTAGTTTTTTGTAGCATCTTTGTAACGTTTATATTCATGTTATTGGCTAAAGCCCTAAGAATTGTACATAAGTCTTTAAAAAAAAAAAAAAAAAAAAAAAAGTACAGGATGTCACCATTGACCATACAGTCTTATGTGAAAGTTTGGGTGCCCCTGGTTAAACTATATGTTGATTTTCCAAATGAAAATCCTCATCCTCTAGAGAAAACACTGTCTGCTGAAGTTAACAGATGGAAAAAATATCATCATGAAATGGCACATGGATGTTTGTGTTCTCACTGCCTGTCCAAAAAAAAAAAAGTCACTCACTCTAATATTTAGTTGGACCGTCTTTAGCTGTGATTATAGCACACATTCGCTGTGGCATCGTTTCGATAAGCTTCTGCAACGTCAAGATTTATTTCCGTCCAGAGTTGCATTAATTTGTCGCCAAAATCTTGTGGTGATGATAGTCAGACCGCTGCACAAAGTCTTCTCCAGCACATCCCAAAGATTCTCAATGGGGTTAAGGTCTGGACTCTGTGGGGCCAATCCATGTATGAAAATAATGCTCCCTAAAACACCCTTTCACAATATGAGCCTGATGAATCCTGGCATTATCATCTTGGAATATGCCATCAGGGAAGAAAAAACCCACTGATGGGGTGGCTGTGGCCTAGTGGGTAGGATACTTGCCTCTGGACCAAGAGGTCATGGGTTCAAATCCTACCTTCAGCACCACCACTG
>JBBJLS010071295.1:0-11215 GCA_037577275.1 Bryconaethiops microstoma | reverse complement strand
GGTCAGGGCTCTGTGTGGGCCAGTCAAGTTCTTCCACACTGAACTCATCCAGCCATGTCTTTATGGAGCTTGCTTTGCTGGAGCTGGAGTGCTGGAGTGCAGTCATGCTGGAAAGAGAAAAGGTTCTTCCTCAAACTGTTCACAAAGTCAGAAGCATGGCGTTGTCCGAAATGTCTGGGTATGATCTGGAATTAAGTTTGCCCTTCACTGGAAGTAAGGGAACTAGCCCAAACCCTGAAAAACAGGTGTGTCCCAATACCTATGTCCATATAGTGTATGTCATATAACCTTTGATGGGTTTTAGTCGCAGTGGCCACAGTCAACTCCTTAAAGCTGAGATTTGCAGGCTAGAAAACTACCTGTATAATTCATTGAGCTGCAAAAGAGTTGGTAAGGAGAAGCCCTGCAAACAAATCTGTCTACATGCATTTAATTAAAAGAAAAAAGACTAAACGCCAACCACGGATTGTGAATCCTGGACTGAAATCTTACCATTCTTCAGCATCACATTTCCATTTTGAATATACAAGCTTTTAACCCAGTCCTGCTGAGCACATTCTCTGGACATCGTGTTTTCCCTTCTCCACACCTGATTCAGTCCATGAGGAATTTACTGCTTAGTTAAAGAGGTGAATCAGGTGTGCTAGACAAAACAAATGACAAAGTGTCTAGTGTTTCTAGGACTGGAACTGGGAACACTTGGAACGGCTAACCATCATGTATTGCTTTGGTCTTCAAATCCGGACCTTGAATCTAGTTTCTGATCTTGAATGTTGTAATCTCTGAAAGTTAACTGAATTGGTGAACCATCTAGTGTCATACCTACCAGTGAAAATCCAGGACTGGACTCTAGATTCATTGTACAGATTTGAAGATGTTTTGATCGGAATGGTGATGTTTTTATTACTCTGAGTTCATTCCACTAAATGGGTGCTCCTGCTTGTCTGTGTTGAATAGGCACTGGCCTAGTTCCTAAATATATTAAATATGGGCTTAAATTGATCCTTGGAATCAATCTACAATTGTGTCATAAATTCAAAGTCATATAAAAAGAAATGTTCAGTTCGGCACCCAGTATGGAAGTGAAATGGCCTTTATGGTCATGCATGAACACACTACAGCCCACAGTGTGAACAGTGTGAAATTCTTTCTCTACATAACGCACCCCCCGGGGGAGCAGTGTGTAGGGACGGTACCATGCGTAAGGGTACCTCAGTGGTGCCACGGACAGTCCTGGGATTCAAACCCACAACCTTCAGAACCCAGGGGCAACTACTTGCCCCCGGGCCACCAGCTGGTTAATGTCTATGGCAGTATAAAGGTATAAAAGATACACAGTTTTGTATCAGTGTATGTAAAGCAGGATGTAATCTGAAATAATATGAATTGGTTTGATCACTGGCACCTAGCCTCTCATGTTTTTGTGTTTTCCCAGGCACTACCTGCATATTAACTATTCACACAACAGAACATGTTGATGTGAGGATGGAAGGTCAGGCCTGTATGAACACTTCCAGAGCAGAACAGGCTCACTTTGTGTTCATTTTTGTGCAAACTGGCCAGACACATATTCAGTAATGTAACAGTAGAAAAATAAACCTGGACATATCACCATCGGGGGAAAACAAAACCTTGTTCATCACAATTTGGAAAAGAAAATAAGGTGTACACATTATTCCTTTTTAAGCTTTGAATGGCTTTGTCCTTTGTCCTCCTATAAATTTACCCTTCGTTCTGTCGGCCAATGGAATTGAACAAATTCGGTCCAAAAAGCAATGACATTTAGTGGCCATGACAGAGCTTACAAAGCTTACAAACCTGATCAACGTGAAGTCTTTCATGACATGGTCCTCTGTGCGCTATAAATATAACAACTACTTATTCATGCGATAATAAAATGTGTTCCTAAGAATATATTTGCATTGACTGGTTCACCTGTGGCCTAGTGATGTCGTGGGTAGAAAGAAGCTGCCTCCTTTCAAGTTACAGATGCAGGTAAAGATCACCTATACAAATATATCATTTTATACCTTTAGTTTGTGTAACTGTTAAAAAGCACAGTCCCTGTCTTAGGGTAGGTGGGCTCTGGTTAACACTACAGGAGTGAGAACGATTTAAGAACCACAGCATATCTTTTCAAAGCTGTAGTTACGTCCATAGGTCACTAGAAAGCACTGACATCAATACACTTGATGTGAAACCTCTTCTTCCGTCATACTGCTCAGGGAGTCTGAACACCAGTACACTTAAGCAGATGAAAGGATATTGTATATTGTACACACTTGAGTCTGTTAATATGATGCAGCACACAAGCTGTATCAAAAGCCACAATAAAAAATCTTACTCTTCCAGTATGGTCCTTTACAAGCTGTAATAAGAGTTTAAATCTTGCTCAGTGGTGCAGCAGCAGAACAATAACCCTGCAAATTACTTTTAATGAATAATACATTTACTGAAACATGGAACTCTCAAGGCATATCACTTCACTTACATTAACCTAAGTGTATGTCAGACTCCTTATTAGGATAATTATCTCATTTTTGCTGTCTAGCACATCTCTGGCCAAGTTAGAAGGTTACGTCAATGTCCAAGAACGCCTCTGCTGAAAAAAAAAACATCAGACCCATTAAGATTAAAACCTAATGGTTTTGCTTCCTAATGGGATTTGGCTTAACAATTTCCTTTAGAGGCCATCTAGTTTCCAGTTGAATACCTTTAGATTTGAAAACAATCAAAAGCATCTAGAATCAGATACAGTTCACCTGTAACACCATTAGGACTCTTTACAATTGGATACAAATCCTAAAAAATACCATTATTAACTATCACACTACCAAAAAATCAGAAAACAAACAAACATTTTCTGACACTTTAGTTGTACCATGTAACATACATATTGATAACATTTTTTGGTTTAAAAAATCCAGTTTTATTTCAGTTTGATCATTTCGATCTTCTGAGATGTAAAACGATAATGAAAAAAAACCAAAAAAACAATTATAATGAAAGAGGGAGGTGAACAGAAGTCTGTGAGGTATTGATGGAAGATAAATGAAGTTGGAGAAGGTGGTCACCTCATTGGGCCCAGTGAGAACGTTTACACTATGTGGACAAAAGTATTTCAGGATTTGTGACAGGGTCTTTACTTCCAGTAAAGGGCAATCTTAATACTTCAGCATACCAAGATACTCTGAGCAACGCCATGCTTCCAACTTTGTGGAAAGGCCCTTTTCTATTCCAGCATGACTGTGGCCCAGTGCACAAAGCAAGGTCCATACACACGTGGTTGGATGAGCTCGGTGAGGAAGAACTTGAATAACACGCAGGCCTTCCAACAACAGTGCCTGACCTGGTAGATGCTCTACAGAATTAATGGGGACAAATTCCAAAACAAACACTCAAAAATCTTGTGGAAAGCCTTCCAAGAAGAAGAGTGGAAGCTGTTATAGCTGCAAACTCCACACTAAAGTATATATATTTGCAAGCAATGTCATTAAAGTCTCTTTTGGTGTGATAGTCAGGCATCCCAATACTTTTGTCCATGTAGTGTATGCAAATTTGTGAATACTTTGTACACGTGTTACTATGGAGACAGAAACGCCCCCTGCTCTGTCAGCACCCAATCAGGAGCTAACGCTCGCTGTGTAGCCCCGCCCTCTTGACGCTCGCAGACCCCTCGGGACTGGAGAGGCGCGAGGGAGCTGCGTCTCCAGTTCAGAGAGATACAGTCCCTCTCCAGCACCAGACTGAACCTCTGAAGCTTATTAGTATTATTATTATATTTATTTCACACAGGACTTGAGAGCTTACAGAGATTTTGTTTTTAATGGCGAGTTTTCAGTCATTTTTCACTTTAAACCTTTAGTCTCTGTTTTCTGAACTTGACAAGCAACCAACATGGAAAAAATGACACCGTAGGACTCTTTCCGGACGCTGCCTGAGGCATGGGGAAATGGGAATTAACCATGGTAAAGTTGTTCTGCAGCTTGAGTTTGCACAGTGCTGTTTGTGTTCTTCTGCTAAGAGCGATACAGAGCTTCGTGTGCCTTGTTTTCAGACATACTGGTCCTTTAATGTCTGCTCAGACTGAGTGTAACTGTGTCAACAGAGACTGACAGAGCGAAAGTGGGCTACTGTTATCTGTCTCTTTCTCTGTCTCTCACGTTTCCTCTCTTTCTCTGTGTCTCCGTGTTTCTCTCTCTCTCTCTCTCGCTGTCTCTCTGTCTCCGTGTTTCTCTCTCTCTCTCTCTCTGTCTTTCTGTCTGTTGTCTCTCTCTCTGTCTCACGCTCTCTGTCTCTCTCTCTCTCTGTCTGTCTTTCTGTCTGTTGTCTCTCTTTCTCTCTCTGTGTCTCTGTCACTCGCTCTATGTCGCTTTGTCTCTGTCACTCACTCTGTCTTGTGTCTCTCTCTGTCTCTCTCTCTCTCTCTCTCTCTGTGTCTCTGTCTCTCTGTCTACCAGTCTGTCTGTCTCTGTCTCTCTCTGTCACTGTCTGTCTGTCTGTCTGTCTGTCTCTCTCCCACACCTGGTGTTCATTTATCTCAGTGTTGGCTGACAGACTCGGACATCGGATGCGGGTCGAGGGCGAGGGGCATTTTGGCGTTTTTGTTACAAGGCCAAGTTTCTTTTTAACCTCCATCCTGTGTGTTGACATTGCATTTATTCACTGTGGTTGAATCCAAGGTTGTCTATTTACAAGTTCGTGCTTTCTCTTTCTAACCTGCTTCCTCTCAGTTCCTTAATCAGTGACCACTGTTTACTTCTAATGGACCCAGTTTCTTTTACTAACAGTGGACTGTGAATGAGTGCAGGCTTTCTGCATGTGCGTATAGATGCACGTCGTTATGTATAAATGACATATTTGCACACAAAGAGGGAATCACTGTATTACACAGCACACAGAAAGGGAGGAAACATTTGTAAATTGAAGTTTATGTAAATGCTTTTGTAACACTTACAGCATTTGGCAGACACCCTTATCTAGAGCGACTTACAATCATTAGTTACAGGGACAGTCTACCTGGAGACACTGAGGGTTAAGCGTCTTGCTCAAGAACACAATAGTAGAAAGTGGGGGTTTGAACCTACAACCATGCTACTCAGTCCCTTTATTTAGAACTTTAGTATATCAGAGCTTTCATATATTCAAATCTAAAATTGACAGCTGAACTGAATATTGACCTCAGAATCGAAAACCATATCAAACACAGTTACACTCCTATTGAATAGGTGTCCAAATGGATGCCATGCTATTTTAACACAGATGTATTTCTATAGCTCTGTACTCCTTTCTTTCACTGGGCCTCACTGTTAGGGGTTATATAATTGTGACACATTGGCAATGCGAAGCTCACCCACAGTTAATCTGGCTGTGTGTATATGGGCATCATGCGCTGCTGGTTGACCGTATTGTGCTCTTTTGCTCCGTGACACGGACACGGGGATGAATAAACGCAGTTTGTTCTGCAACTTGCATGGCTGCCATTGTATCTTGGCAACTTGGCTTGAGGACAGAATTACCTCACTGGATCTGAAAGGGGAATACGCACAACTGATCTTTGGATCTCTTGTGGACAATTAAAACAGTGTTATGCAACTAGCTGCATCATTCTAATCACATAACTGTGCATCTTCTTCTGCCAATGAGACTTTGATCCTCACTGCTTATGACTGTAATGAACAGGACATTTGTTTGCATATGCATCAATAAACCACTTTATGGCATTATACCTTTGCTTTAGTCTGGAGTGAAAAACTGCTACTGCTTAGCACACGATGTGTATGTTACATGAAAGAATGGAGATTTGTAAAATGATAGATGAGCTGAACTGGTGCACTGAGCTACTGGCCATTTTTCTCATGCCTGCATGCCGCTGAAACGAAACATGACACTCATGACCCGATTGTATCAGGCAGCACTGATGGTAGTGTAGCTCTGGAACTTGACTTGAATTAGTGCAGTATGGTGTACAGTTGAAAGGGAAGGATACATTTTGGGCAGAGAGAGCAGAAAATGCCTTTGTGGGTTTGGAGCAAGTTTTGGACTTTGCAGTTTGGAAAGAGAGCAATCTCCATTTGTGGTTCCAGTCCAAATCCATTTAAAGCTAATGCAGATTGTCATAATCAGTTTGAATGAATATCATAGTTAGATCTTTAAAATGCATGGATTTATAAACTTAATCAAATTTTGTGTTTTGCATTGGTCTTCTGGTAAAGGGGCATTTGGCAGACGCTTATGATCATTAGTTACAGAGACAGTCCCCGTGGAGACACTGAGGGTTAAGTGTCTTGCTCAAGGACACAGCGGTAGAAAGCATGGGTTTGAACCTGTAACTTTGTGGTCCTCAGGTTCACAGGCAGGCGTTTTACCCAGTAGGCTATTACCACCCCTAGCAGCGTGAGGTCCACTAATGACGTTTGTTTGTATTACCAAATTCTTTTCATCCTTGAATGTAAATGATGGGTTTTATTAGTTTTGTTTCACTCACTGGAAGGCCTCTAAATGTTCTTGAATATAAATATGAGCGGTACTAAAGCCAATAGATTACCATTTTATACTAGCACTTAATCCTGGAGTCACTGTAAATCTTAAATATCCAAGGTTAAATGACTATGTTTAATCTAAAACTACCAAAAATGTTGCATCACCAGTGTTAACTTTTAACAACTTTACTCTGGCAGAAATTAACATTATCATAGCAGTGTGTTTCATAAGCATGGGCCTGGACTCACTCACCTCACTCACCTCACTCACTCACCTCACTCACCTCACTCACTCACCTCACTCACTCACCTCACTCACCTCACTCACCTCACTCACTCACTCACTCACCTCACTCACTCACCTCACTCACTCACTCACTCACTCACTCACATTTAGCAGAAGAATTTTCACAAGGGGACAATATTCACACTTCAGGAGCATTTGGTGCTTCGCAATTATGACACTGTGTTTTGACATTTCTGGTGTAAACTGAAGGCTTAGCTGCTGGATGAAGAATTGATTGTTCAGGCTTAGGTGTAGGTGGAGCTGTGGTGTTATCCACTATGAAGAATGTAAAGAATGTAGATGCTCAGCACTGCTGACTACACGTAAAAATATGATGCTACATTATCGGTTGCAAATGTGACAATAACAACTTCATTTTCCTAGTCATCAGATTATCTGTGAGTAATATATTGTCCACCAATTTTCCCAGTCATCAAATTATCTGAATAATGTGAATAATATGAATAATACGACACATTTCATTTTAAATAGTGGAAATAGCTGGAAATCAGAATGTAATATAATTTTAAAAATTTGTTTCCAGAGTGATTCTACTCTATGTCATCATGTTCCAGGTGTTCTTCCTTTGAACTGTTTCGCTAGCGTTTTTTTTTGTTTTGTTTTCTTTTTGTTTTTTTACTCGCTGGGTTCATGCATTTACATTAAACAAAGAACACCCCTAATGCTTATTCACCAGAAATGATAATGAACTCTTGTCCTATTTAGAGAGAGAGAGATCAAGGGTTGCACCTGAGGCAGCTAATAACCACGTATTACAGGAAAGTTCAGTTTATTAGCACAATAGTAATAAAGACACTGCTCATAGATTATTGATACAGGCTTTTTGATAGACATTGACCTCTGTATTCATAGTACACATCAATAACCTTACATAACTTACAATATGTGTTACAATATGCATTTATGAGCATCTCATGAATATTTTCAGCATTTAAATAATATATAATATCTTGATTCTCATAATAATATTAATAACTTTGTTTGTTCATAGAGTAGCTCAATGTACTTTACAATCAGAAAGGTTTTTTGGGAAGACAAGTATTTGAGACCAATGTGTTGGAACACACAGAAAAACATTCAATACAATGTCTTAAAGAATGGATGATATATTTTTGTCATCTCATCCACCCCTTGAAACTTGATTTTTCAGTTTAATTAATTCATTAAATAGCATTTACCTTCCCACTGAATTGTCAGTGATTAGTTTTTCATCGTTTTTTATGATTATAAATTTAATTTTTTTTTTTCTGCTCTCTCTTATAGTAAAAGCCAAAGCCTTAAAGTCTTTATAAAGGCTTCTTCTTTTGTACACTTTCTGATCAAATGTTTTGGAGTCTTTGAAAGACTGTGCATGGTGTGTTGTTCAGTGCATTTTTGACTGCTTGGGCTTTTAAAAAACTGTTCTTAATTAATCATTAAAATAACAAGCTCTGTGTTTAATAAAAATGATTAGTAAGACCTCTGTCAGCAGGGTAGACCTTAAGCAGAAATGACCCCTTCTAGGTGGTTCACCTGTGGAATCGCATGTTTGTCACTCTAATGGACCATAAATAGTAGTCTAAAAACCACACAACTGCTCATTTTGAGCTTTTGTGGTGGTCTGTAGTTAAGCTACTCAGCAAGACATTGAGAAGGCAGTGAGAAGCTCGCCTGTGTTTCCAATCGCGTGCATGATTCATGTGTTGACTTGTACTGTACTGTCTCTTTTGCTGACATCATCCATTGGGCCAGTTCTGTGCGTGTGATGATTGTCTTTGCGAGTGTTTGCTTTGAGTTCCACTGCTCTGCGTTTAGCTGACTGCTCAGCCCTCGCTGTTGTTTCTCCAAACACAAGAGGCTAAGGGCTGCAGGTAGCTGCAGGTTGGACTCAACAGTTAGGAATGGAAAAGTGTTCCTATGAGAAAATGCCCCTGCGCTAAACATTATGCATGTTATACTGTATATGCATACATCATACAGATTCCCACTGTACTGAAAACTGTAGGCTCTGCTGGGGTACCATAAACCAGCGGTTCTCAAACTCATCCTCACTGACCCCCAGACAGTCCAAGCCTTGGGCTCCATAGGAGCGCTCCAATACTTTTAACCTAACCTATATCTACCACAGCAGATGGTTTATTACCATGGACAGTACTTTCATGCTGTTTCTCTTAGGCATGTAACAATACAACTTATCCTTTTGAATCATATCATATTGTAAGTAGTTTGTTAGCTAGTTTGTTACTTTGGGGATTACATGTTAGCCTTTGACTAGAGTTTTACAACAGGAGACTATAAATCTGCATTTAAAATGTTGTACTTTTATAATGCTGAACGCTCTGATTAACTGAAAATGGAAACATTAAAACAAAAACGTTAGACACATGTTCAGCCACTCCTTGATTTTGCTGTATTGAAAAATATATAGAATTGAGACAGTACTGTAAAATATTAATTTGAATAGGGATGGGTATCAAGGTCTCATAATTAACTGGTACCGGTTCCTGAGTGGTCAGTGCTGAAATATGGAAAAGCTCCTGGACTAACAGCGCTGCCATCAGTATTTATGCAGCATTTATGCATTCTAACATAGCTGGCGTTTTATAATGGTTAATGGTAGACTGGATCAGTGGGAGGGACCGGGGCAGCGTTCTTCACACACTCTTGTTGACCTGACATTTGTAGTGATGGCTCCTCCCCCATTACATATAATGGAAGATCTACAAACAGTTTGACTTATATTTTTTCTACAAAAAAATAATAATGAAATAACTGTTGAATGTTTTCACATATTTTCAAGGGAAGTGATTTTTTTGCACCAAATTGTGGAGTGAAGTATTAATAAGAGATATCGATATCGAAAAGCAGCATCAGTATCGGTAGAGATATCGATATTGTAAAGCACCATCAGTATCGGTTAATCCTAACGATACCCGTCACTAAACTTGAATGATATGTTTTGTGAATTGTTACACTCCTTTGGCTCAAAACATATTTAGAACAGTTTCTTGTCACATGTGTGTAGTTAGTGTATATATTTTTAAATAAATAATTTCTAAGTAATTAAATGAATCTGCGGACATTTGACAACTTGATGCATTGAATTGTACCGTGAATCAAACTTGCAGAGATTTTTTCCCCTATGTCTGCATTATTCAGTGCAAAATTAAAATTTAAAAAAGTGTGCACTGTTTGTGTCTCAGGATCCTGTTCAGGAGTGGGGTGAGGAGATTGAAGATGGCGCTGTGTTTGGGGTCACCCTGCGCCGAGAGCCCGTCCAGCAGTCAGGTCAGGCCTCAGATTCATGTCCTTGCACTGCATTTGTGCAGTACCGGACGTGTAAGGTCCGGAGGCTGAAAGCGGCCACTCTGGAGCGGCTCGTCTCTCACCTGCTCGACCCCTGCCGTCAAGAGCAGGACTATGGGAGGATACTGCTGTCCACTTACCGGACCTTCACCAGCTCCAACCAACTCATCGAGATGCTTTTCCAGAGGTGTGTGTGTGTTGAACTGAATATTCTATTTGCTTTCTGTTTTTGCTTATGCTGACAATGGAAATAAATAATCCTGTTTGACAAAGTGGCTGAAAAAATTATGCCAATATCTCTGCTTTTTTAATGAAAAGCAGGTTGAAATTGTTTTAGTCGATCTTCAGTTTGAGACTGACATTTGACTGCCTGTGGTCATATTTTGATCTGTGTATTTTGAGGTGTGTGTGTTGATACATGTCCGGAAGCCTATAGGTGTCTGGTAAATACAAAATGTGTGTAAATGAGTGTGACTTTGTGTGGAAAAGAAGTGTATGAACATGTACATTGCTGTGAAAAAGTATTTGCCCCTTCCTGATTTCTTTTTTTTTGCATGTTTGTCACACTTGAATGTTTAAGATTATCAAACAAATTTGAATACTAGATAAAGATAACCCAAGTAAAGTTAAATGATGATTTTATTCATTAAGGAAAAAACCTATCCAAACCTACATGGCTCTATGTGAAAACGTAATTGCCCCCTAAACCTAATAACTGGTTGTGCCACCCTTAGCAGCAACAACTGCAATTAAGTTTTTGAAATAACTGACAATGAGTCTTTCACATCGCTGCGGGGGAATTCTGGCCCACTCTTCTTTGGAGAATTGTTTTAATTCAGCCATATTGGAGGGTTTCCAAGCATGAAATGCCTTTTTAAGGTCATACCACGGCATCTCAGTTGGATTCAAGTCCGGACTTTGACTAGGCCACTCCAAAACCTTAATTTTGCTTTGTTAAGACATCCAGAGGCGGACGTGCTGGTGTGTTGTGGATCATTGTCCTGCTGCAGAACCCAAGTGTGCTTCAGCTTGAGGTCACTAACTGATGGACAGACATTCGTCCGGGTCCTGAAGCAGCAAAGCAGCCCCAGACCATCACACTACCACCACCATGCTTGACTGTTGGTATGATGTTCTTTTT